>VUQH01085922.1:0-24729 GCA_015106775.1 Etroplus canarensis | reverse complement strand
TCCTGGAGGGAGTGATAGGAACTGTAAATAAAAGACTTATTATGAAGTGCATAATATGAAGTGATATTATGAAGTGCACAGATGTGCACAGAGGCAACATGAGAAATGATATGTCCGCATATCTAAATGGTTGTCGGAAAGTCATCCTGATTGTCCTAGTCCATGATTTTACCACTCATGGTGTGATCCTAGATGTATCCCTGCTGTCCTGCTACGATCAGCATTTTCCACGGCATTCCCGACTGATTCCTCGGATTCTCCCACGTATGTCTGCACACAATACGCAGAGATTCGTAGTATTGTCTCAGGAATCGATAATTCACATACTTTTTCCGCGTTTAACGCGGAAAGTATACCGAAATGACATAATTTGTTTCCGCAACCCTTCCTAATCTTGTCGGCGCTCTAGTGGACGCCAGCCCTAAAGAGAGGAAAACAGAGGGGCCGGGAGGGGCCGGGAGGAGCCTCAGCGGCCAGGGGACAAGAGTCCCAGAGAGCCCAAACTGCAGCCAGTCCACCCAGAAGCCAACCATCCCAAGCCTCAGCGAACCACAGGCCATAGATCCCTGTCTGGGACCCAACCCAACCCCCCAGCATGGTATCCATCCAAGCCAGGGAGGCCCAGACCCCGATAGCCCTGACTATCCCCCAGCAGCAGCCACACGCCCAGTACCCCAGGGAGGGCAGCTCGAGCACTGGGAAAAGACGAGCACCCAGACGAGCAGCCACTGAACTGGAAGCAGGAGTACCCAAGGGATGAGGGGTACTCCTGGAGTCACTGGGTCCCCCTACCCAAGCAAGAGCAGGAGACAGGGGTGTTTAAATGTAGCTGTGTTATGTTGGATGCATGTATAAATGTGTGAGGTATGATGAGGTGGATATGATATGTGTTATGTACTAAGGTGTAGTTAAAATTAGGGAGTAGTTGTAGCACGGATACCGCTGCTGGCTGACAGTGGAGATCCTCCAACTGCCTCCCTATGCCCTCAGTGTCTATGGTGTAATTAAAATTGAGAGGCAGACAACAAAGTGAAAGGGATGATGAGCAAAGCCATGTATGCAGCCTCACACAGCAAACATCACTAACGTCCTAATGATTGTATAGAGAGCTAGAACCAGCTTCCTGATTGGTTCCAGCAATCCCCCCACTCTCCATCCCTATTTTTGGATAGGAAGGCACCAGGCCCGCCCAGCCCAGGGTCCACATGACCACGCCCCACAGCACCACCAGCACCCCAAGGCCAGCACAGCAACCACTCAGCCTGGCCATAGGGGCACAGCCACCCACCCCCAAGCCCACAGGCAGGGCCCAGGACCCAGAACCCCGAACCGAAAATCTCTGAGCAACACTAGCTTTGAAGATAGTTTGGCCTAGATGTGAGGCTCATCAGCCCCACTCCGTTCGCAAACCAGTACCAAGATTCTTGATAATATATGGATACTGACTCATGTCAACTTCAACTTAATTGTAGATTAGGATACATCTTTTTTGATATAATCCTTAGGTTTTTTGTTTTTTTCACAGTAAGCATGTGTTCATTTTAACAATGATAAACATTGTGCAAATACTGGTCTCATAAAAAGGCTTCAGATAGTTAAATCATTATTCAGCCCTGCGGCAGTCATTCAATGATTCCCACCACTACAAGTCTGCTGAGCTTATTAACAGTTGGCAAAAAAGTGTGTGGGTTGGAAGATTTCTCCTAAGATGCCAAAAAGATCTTCACACTTTATTGCTTTTTCCACAGAGCACGGTTTAAGGTTTAGACTTATAGGTATTAGTATTAGTCCTTTCTAAATGGGAGGCATAAAGTCACATAAGTTATATTTGGATGAACATTTTGCGCCCTGTGATAAACTAAATGACTTTATGGAGCAGGTTGGGGCAAAATGTGCCTCACTGTTCTAGAGATTTAGACCTGATAATGATATGTGACGTTGTCAAGCTTGGAAATCCACCTGAGGTTGACTCAATTTTAAATGTTTATGGCTCTTCACTGCCCTTCTCTTTCTCTCAGGCTGCTAAAGGGAAGTAAACACAGCTCTGTGGAAGATTCAGAAGACTATAAGGAAATCTTGGAGGATAAGGAGAATTGTTCAGAGAGTAAGAAGGAGGTCGGTATTTTTCTGTGTGAGACGTAATTGTATGGCTACAAAGAAAAGGCGGAACATAAAAGACACAAATCAGATCATATGTCTTTTTATTTACTGATCATCTGTTTGTCAATCTGAGCAGCTGCAGAAAAAGGTTAATCAACTAGAAGAGAAGCTCGACCATGAGATGCAGGCCAAAGATGAGCTGGAGCAAAAGTGCAAGTATGACTGGACCATCATGATATATTATACTCTTTACTGTACAAATTAAAAATGTTAACTAGTGTTTTAAAGGTGTAGGTTCAAGGAATTTTAAATACTTGAATGGAATAGATACATTACTTAGCAAATAATATGCAACATTTTAACAGTGCATGTAATATGTCTGCTTTTAGTGGTGTAAGATTGCTGGTTTCTTTCAGTCACTGAAGAGAATTTCATGTGGTGTGTCACGTACGTCCAGATATATGGAGTGTTTTACAAAACAGGAAGTGACATCCCATCCTCAAAGCTGCTTTTGAAGTTTCTGACAATAGCAGCTGTTAAAAGGAAAAAGAAAAAAAGTTTTTGCTCTGCTATCTAGGCTACCATACATGGTGCTCAGTTTTATTTTAGTTAAAAATGTAGATGTTTTAGAACAATTTTTAATATGTACAAAACATGCTAATTTTTGCATAAATAATTTGTTGATAATGATCAGTATTTTTTCCCACCCAGAAATGCTACCAACCGTTTAGACAAGCTGGTTAAAGAATTAGATAAGGAGGTAAGAGCAGATGGAAGACTGGCAGATGCACTTCAACCATGCATCTTATGTGATGAAGAAGGTCACAGTTTGTTTCCGCTCACACCGTGTGTGAATCCTTCTTTCATCAGATGAACAGCAGGCAGAAAGTTGAAGCCTCATTGAGGCAGCTGGAGAGAGAGAGAGCTCTGCTGCAGCATCAGAGTGCTGAGAACCTGCGCAAGGTGGAGATTGAAACTGACAGGAAACGCAGCCTGGAGAATGAATGTGAGCACACATGAACAAATCTATCTAAAAATATTGGGCTTATAACTTCTGAAAAATCTTAAATTTGAATTTCTGATTCTTTGGTTGTCATTTGATCTTATAGAACTCAGATAAATTATGCGATTCCCCCCACCACCCCCCGGAATTAGCAAAGAATTCTGATTCTGAAATCAGCCAAGTTCAACGCCCGTGTATTTATAAATATTTTTGTATGTTGAGAAAAATGAATCATTTTGAATTGAACATTTGATCATATTTTAATGAAGCCTTTGGACACTAAGTGTGCATGTACTGAATTATATACAATACTGACTCTGTTTATTCACCAGTGAACAACTTGAGGGACCAGCTAGAGGATCTTAGGAAGAAGAACCAAAATTCACACATCTCTAACGAGAAAAACATCCAGCTGCAAAAACAAGTGAGCAGAAGCTTTGTAACACCACCTAACATAACTTTATATGTCATTGTTTTTTTTTTAATTTTTTATGAGAAATTTGTAAAAAAAAAAATTTGTAATACTTTTTCAAGTAAGGAACTCTCACCGCTGTCTTGATTGTTCTTCATTTTTTTGCCTCATTAAGTCGCTAATTCTGCTGCTAGACTAACAGAAAGTTTGCCTTCAGGGTAGCAGAAATGTCATCTCATCTGTTTTTCTTTTTCTTCTTTTTTTTTAACGTCTGTAGCTCGAGGATGTCAACGCTGTGCTTCAGGCTGAGCAAGAGACTGTAACACGGCTAAAGAAGAGTCAAGCGGAGGCACAGAAACAAGCCCAGAGCCTTGAGGTCAGCCTCAGGGAGATGCAGGAAAAGTGCAGCCAACTGGAAAACAGCAAGATGGAGCTGGAGAAGCAGCTAAGGGAGTTGCAGGCTGAGCTGGAGGAGGAGAGGAGAGGCCGCAACCTTGGGACAGAAACTATTAATGACTTGCAGGGTGAGACATGGCTCTCTGTTACACTTTGACAGTAGTAGGTACTAAAATAGTGTTAAGCAGATTCAAAGGAAGGCTGTGTAAGTTCTGGAAGAAGACAACTTATTTGATCTTGTACAGCCAGTGATAACTAATGCTAGCCAATAGTAGGTAAACTGTTGGAAGTCACTTCAATAGAATTGTTAAATACAGATCCTACAAAAGAATTCATAAAATTACCAATGTGCAGAAAAAAGTGTTAAGATATGGTTGTTTAATTTGATTTCAACAGTTACACTGTCAGCAAACATTATTGTGTTTTTAAGATGGTAAGAGGTCAGCAAATTAACAAGCCCCTATTTAAAACACTGATTTACTGCACTAGCTGCAGGTAATCAAACTTACATTTATTCATTCCCTAAAAGTAACTGCAGTAAACATAGCAGGAAAAATACTTTATACAACTTGGAGATGAAGGCTGAACAGTTGATGTGAATCACTTTTCTGGACCAGGCACTGGGAAATGTTTGATCATAGGTGGAAACATCTGCTCAAACGGCTGAGAGTGAAGCAAGAGGCTATAAAAGCCAAATCAAGACCTGAGCCAGAACCTCTTGTCAGAAACAGTTTGGAAACTTAAACATGCTCTGTCCTGGCAGAGAGGCTGCTCACTGAGGTCAGAGGGGATGTATTGAGGCAACAGTGCTACCTGTTTGCTATGATGCCTTATGATTTTTTCCCCCAATGTCAAAATGTCGGTGTGGGTGGAGTTAAGGACAAAAAACCAAACACAGAGTGCAGTGTTTTCTGCATATTTGAGAATGAACGTGGGCTGGGTTATTATGTAATGCCTAAACTGAACAGTTCAGGTGTATTTTTTAAAATGCACTGCTTGTTTTTGCTGTTTGTCTTAAGACTGTCACATCATATGCAGCCTAACTCTGGTAGCATATAGCGAAATCTCAGAAATGATCCAAAATGCTCTATACTGAAAAATAATAAATATAATCAATTTATTATTAATTCTTTTTGTTTATTCACATTCCTCCATTGTAGGACGCATCTCTGGCCTGGAAGAGGAGGTGAAAGAAGTGAAATCGTCTCTCTCCAAGGTCCAGACTGAGAAAAAGGATCTCCAGGAAAAGCTCAATGACCTTGAGAAGGTGTGTTTTCATTACTAATTGCTATTTTCCAGAATGAATGAATTCTAGCATTTATCGGACAGTAGAACTCTAATACCCATTTTGACTCTGTAGGAAAAGGGCAACCAAGAGATCGACTTAACGTTCAAGCTGAAGTCACTCCAGCAGAGTCTGGAGCAGGAAGAGGTAGAGCACAAGGCCACAAAAGCAAAGCTTGCTGATAAAAACAAGATTTACCAGTCCATTGAAGAGGCAAAATCTGAGGCCTTAAAAGGTGAGGACGTGGGAGGGATAAAAAAGTGAAAGTTGATTGGTGACAACTATGTTTTAAAAGCAGTAGTTTAAAGCATATTTAACTTAACTAATCTAACACCTACCCCACAGTAGTAAAGACAAATAAGAAAAAGCCACGAGAGTCAAAACGCAAATAAGCCTAGTTTGTGCCCAGCAATTTGACAGACAACTAATAGACTGGCCTTCACATACGCTGCTGATTGTCCCTCTCATGCGAGGCCGTTTATCTCTTGCTCCGAGCAAGTTTACTGAAAGGCTGCAACGATTTTGTCAATACTGCAGTATTGAGTGCCATGTAAATTGCCCTCCTGATGGCTTTTCTTTTGATTTCTTTTGGTTCAGATATGGAGTCTGCCCTGCAGGAGGAGCGCAGCTTGAAGCTGCAGGTGGAGGGAAAGCTGCTACAGCTAAAAAAGGACCACTCCATGCTGGACTGTGACTACAAGCAGGCGCAGCACAGGCTGGATGAGTTGCAGGCACAGAAGGAGAAACTTTCTGAAGAGGTTTGTCTTTAACTGGATATACACTGCAAATTTGGGTGGTCCCAGATGAAACATGAACAACAAGGTAATCACTTTTGAAACCGTGATCCTACTTTTGTAGGATCACTTTTGTAGGCTATCTTTAAAGTGACCATCTCACAAGATGACTCCTTGTACAATCGACTTTGTTTTAACTTTACCAACAAACCTAGATAAAATATATGCAGGTAAAGCTTGGAAAATTAAATGATTTTAATTCTAACAAAGAATAAAATCTGGTTCCAGTGTAGCAGCAGAAGTCTTGTTCGTACAGTTTCTCCTCTAGTAGTTATCATGACTGCAACAAGGAGTGTGTAGCATGGCAAGAAATGGCAGAAGAGTAATGTACAACCCCAGTTCCAAAAAGGTTGGGATGCTGTGTAAAATATACATAAAAACACAATGCAATGATTTGCAAATCACATAAACCAATATTTTATTCACAAAAGAACACAGAAAACATCAAATGTTGAAAGTGATACATTTTACTGTATCATGAAAAATACTTCCTTGATGGTGGCAACACATCTCAAAAAAGTTGGGACAGGACCATGTTTACCATTATCTTCCTGGGTGGTCTTTGTCTTATTTTGAAATTCATGATGCGCCAAATGTTTACAGATGGTGGAAGGTCTGGACTGCAGGCAGGCCAGTCCAGCATCTGGACTCTTCTACTACAAAACCTTGTTGTAATAGCTGCATTATGCGATTTAGCACTGTTTTGTTGAAATATGCAAGGCCTTCCCTAAATAAGTCGTTTGAAGGGGAACTTATATTGCTCTAAAACTTCAACATTGATGGTGGCTTTCCAGATGTACAAGTTGACAGTACCATAGACACTAATACACACTTACACCATCAGAGATGCAGACTTTTTAACTGATAACAAGTCGCATGTTCTCTCTCCTGTGTAGTCCTGAGGAAACAGCATTCATAATTTCCAAAAAGAATTTCAAATTTTGATTCATCTGACCACAGAACAGTTTTCCACTTTGCCTCAGTCCATTTTAAATGAGCTTTGGTCCTGAGAAGACTGCGGTGTTTCTGGATCACATTCACATATGGCTTCCTCTTTGCATGATAGAGCTTTAACCTGCATTTCTGGATGGCACAGCAAATTGTGTTCGCAGACAATGATTTCTGGAAGCGTTCCTGAGTCCATGCAGTCATTTCTGTGACAGAATCATGCCATTTTGCAATGCAGCATCACCTGAAGACCCACGGATCACCAGCATCCAATATTGGGTTTATGCCATAACCCTCGCACACAGATACATCTCCAGATTCTTTGAATCTGTAACGATAATATGCACTTAAATGATGAAATATTCAAAGTCTTTGCAGCTTTACACTGAGGAACATTATTGTGAAATTGCTCCACCATTTGCAGTCATTTTCTCAGAGATTGCTGAAACCCTGCTCATCTTTACTTCTGAGACCCTGCCTCTCTAAGGTGTTCTTTTTATACCCAGTCACATTACTAGCCTGTTGGTAATTAACTTCATTGGTTGCAACGTGTTCCCTGCAGCTGTTTCTTTTCAATACCACTTACTTTTACAGCCTTTTGTTATCCTTGTCCCAACTTTAGGATATGTTGCTGCCAGCAAATTAAAGATGAGCTATCATTTTTCATGAAATGGTAAAATGTCTCACTTTCAACATTTAACATGTTTTCTGTGTTCTTTTACGAATAAATATCAGTTAATGAGATTTGCATCATTGCACTGCTTTTTAATTTAAATTTTATGCAGCTTCCCAGCCTTTCTAGAATTGGGTTTGTAGCCTAGGATTCAGTAGGTATTATCATGGAATAGTTGGCATACAACAAAATTAATGTCCTACCCATGTTTCTTAGATTCATGTTGCAGCTTGAAGTAACCTTCTAAAACTTCAGTGTGTAAAGGCCTTTAGCTCACTGAAGAAAAGGTCATTTGCAGGTAACCTCTTTATTCTGTGCTTTGATGTGTCCTTTACTGAATAAAAATTATGATTGAACAGTGTCCAATAGCATCACAGTTTGAATATTTGTATTATGTGGGGCCGAAACAACGGGGAAGGCTACGCAGGTACCTTTGGAACCTTGAGATGGACTTATGGATTTATTTTTAGGCTTTTATAGATAGTTTTTTTTTTTAGATATGAAAGTAGCGCTTGGTCACCATTTTAGTTTTCTGTTCTGTTGCTTAAATTGCACCTTCTTTGACCAACAAGCTACTGGTTAGATTAAGCACAGACTTTACAGTATGTTTGCATGTGTGTCTGTACCGTAGGTGTTGCAGTTGACCTCACGTCTGGAAGAGGAGATGCACAAGCGGAGTTTGAGCCAGAGTGAACTGAAGATGCAGAACCAGCAGGTGTCTGTGCTCCGCTCCTCTGAGAAACAGCTCAAACAGGAGCTCAACCAACTGCTAGATATGAAGCAAATCCTGGAGAAACAGAACCAGGAGCTACGCAGGTCAGACACACATCTCACACTTTTTCTTTTTATTTGAGTACATACTGAATCTGCCTTTATTGTGCATGCAGTATTACTGCTACTACTCTACTGCAGAATGCAACCAGACATAATTGCACATCTTTGTACATTTAACATACAATGTACTGGGACATACTAAGTCTTTTTCTGGCATACCAAATAGGTAGTATGAGTATTGGGATGCACCCATGATAGTTAACGAGTATAATGTACAGACACAGACATAGCAGAAGTATTTGTGACTGTAATGCTATTGGCAAATCTCAGTAATTTCCTTTGATTTAAGGACGTTGCTTTGGCTCTGGTGTTTAGTTAGCCTGCAGCAGTGACTGACAGATTTCTGGTGCTGTTTCAGGGAAAAGCAGGAGGCTGATGGCCAGCTGAAGGAACTGAAGGACCAACTGGAAGCAGAGCAGTATTTCACAGTAAGTCTTTCTTTTCTTTTCATGCATGCTGTCTGCAAACAGCAGTGACAGCCAAATATTTAAAAGTCATAAATGTAAATTGTCAGCCTTGTAAAAAACAAATCATAGGTCTACAATGTGACCGTCAAACATGACCTTCCCTCTTAAACCTAGCTCCTGGCATGTCTATATGGTCTAAGTGTAACCCATTTCTAATGTGTATTGAAAACTGAATTGAATCTATATGTTTTCTTCAACCAAGACACTTTACAAGACGCAGATCCGTGAGCTAAAGGATGAGTGTGATGAGAAGAATAAGCTGTATAAAGAGGAGCAGCAACGACTGGCAGAATACAAGGAGGAAAGGTGACTGTGACCGCTATGCTTTGACTAACTGATTCCTTATTCAGAGTAAAAACACTGTAATGAGAAGCAGTACAACACTGAAATCACCTGATAAGTATGGTATTGTCATAAGAGGTCAGAGAGGTGGTGATGTCAACACGAACTATTAAAATGGTAAAAAGTGTCACATAAGATATTGCAAACTCACAAATTTTTTTAAATTATTGGTGGCAGTTAAACATGCATTCATAGTATCTATACTTTTAAGAATGTAACAAACTTCCCAGGTTTGTGTTTTTTCTCTCTGAATTCATCTCAGCCAGACAGAATGACTTGACCTTTCACAGACTGAATGAAGCTGAACCAGATTAGTGGCTGTCCCAGATTTACTGCAGCCAAAGATTATTGTGGACAAATAGTTAAAATGATCCAGACTAATTCTCACTTGAAACTACTTTGAAAATTCTGCAGTGACAAAAAGGCACCATTACAGGCTTGTGATTTGTGACTGACATGATAACAGCAGGGTTTTTTTTTTTCCCCAAGGATTTATCTAGTACTGGAAATTAATAAGATAATAACAATTCATGCTCTTTTTCTATCTGCAGGGACTCACTGGCAGACCAGCTGGAAGCCAGTTTGACCAAATTAGACTCCGAGCAGCTGGCTCGCTCCATTGCTGAGGAGCAGTATTCTGATCTGGAGAAGGAGAAGATCATGAAGGAGCTGGAGATCAAAGACATGATGGCAAGACACAAACAAGAGCTCAACGATAAGGAGGCCACCATCAGCTCAGTAAGATCAGTTCAGAGTTTATAAGTTCAATTCAAGAAAACATTTTTTAAAATTCCAGTAAGCAAAAACTCAATGAAGGACTTTTGTTATATGTTTTGAAATTCAGTTTTGAATTTTATCTGGTAATCCTGTAACAAACATGAAGGCATCTACTTTAAGTGGCCCTTTTTAGTGTTACTCATAAAAAGGGATGACGAGCGTCCTTGAAGTCAAATAAGTCTGTTCATCTAATTTCCTTTCTCCTAAATTAGCATTATCAGCATTCCTCTTCACTAGCTCGGGTCTTGTTTCCTTCCTGTTATTTGCACATTGCTGCATACTTTTTCACTTAACTCCCACGAGTTACAAGGAAATCAAGGGTACAAGCAAATAGATGACCTTCCCACCAAAACATTACACTATAGCACTAATCATAGCCAAAAACTCCAAAGGGTAGTGTTAATGACTTAATCAGAATACTTTATTAATCCCCGGGGGGAAATTACTATATTTACAATTATTTAACAATTATTTAATATATCCGCTGTGGCAACCCCTTGGTGAATTCAAGGGAGCAGCCGAAAGGTACACACATTTAATTGCCTTCAGTACTTTGCCTTTAAACAGTTGTTATACAACCATTGTAATAGAGCATCTTAAACTATTAATTGTTACTGTTAGAACCATTGATGTTTTAGCTTAACTCATTCCCCTTTATTATTATTGGTATTATCATTATTTCTCCACTGCAGAGGCATTATGTTTTCAAGTTGTCCGTCCATCTATTACAAATTTTGTTACCACTACAAGAACTGACTTGTTTGCTGGATCTTTACCAAGCTTTGCGTGGCTAATGCCTATGATGGGTAGCATGTTTGACAACATTTCCAAGATTTTGGGATCACAAGTCAAGGTCACACAAGGTCATATTTAAGGCAGAGGCATTCTGGTCAAGTTCTAGGCATTTCATTCTTCCTGTAAAGCAGATAATACGTTTTGTTTTGAAATGAGTTATGCTTGTTTTTTTTGTTTGTTTTTTTTTAAATTTATTTCACCTTGCGACCATATAGTCTGCAAGGATCAAAATCCACTTACTTATTTTCTATCCACCCTCACAGCTGGAAGAGTCAAATCGCACTCTGACAGTGGACGTAGGAAACCTGGCCAGTGAAAAAGAAGAACTCAACAACCAGCTGAAAGATATGCAGCAACGTGAGTGCTACTTTTACTTAGTGAGCAAGCGAGAGAACAGATTTCTACAAAGTATAATTTCCTCCAAGTCTTAGAGTTTGTGTTAAAAAGCTGGCTGGTATATCTGCTTCATTTATGGGGGTAAAGATGTAAACATATCATAAAAAGTCCCAAATGATGTGGGCATGTAACGGCAAAATTTAAGCACTGTAAATTGCGGATTACCTTTATAAAACCTTTGTGAAACTTTGTGTATTAACTTTGATTAATATTTATCTTTGCTATTTTTACAGAGCTCCAGAAAGCTAAGGATGAAGAGAGCACTCTCAAAATCTGCTTTGAAAAGCAACTTCAGAATGAAAGGACACTAAAAATTCAGGTCTGTGTCTGGGCGCCTACACAGGCCAGGAAAGTCTGGAATGTCTGCTACACTTTAATATATTTTTTTTGCAGACTACACTTATATCACATCAGTTGCTGTTAAGAATATTTTCTGCTACAGGCTGATGTTGAACTCTGGGCAAAATCACTGAAACAAGTATAACATTTTTTCTTACAGCAACATTGATATTCCTGCAGGCTTCCCTGTGAATTTACTGGGTTTATATTTATCATGAATAGATCTCTGTAAAACTATATATTACATGTTTTTCTCTAAGGCTGTGAACAAGCTGGCTGAGGTGATGCATAGGAGGGAGACAGGGCGGAAAGACCACCGAAGCATCGACACCGACGTGCGCAGGAAGGAGAAGGAGAATAGGAAGCTGCAGCTGGAGCTGAAAGCAGAGCAAGAGAAACTCAACAGCACCATCATCAAATACCAGAACCAGCTGTCTGACATGCAGGCGGTCAGTACGCCCACACTACTAACAACTAAAAACCACAGCGTATATGCAGACACATTTACCAAAAAGAATTGGTTTCTGTGAAATACTGAGGAATGCTGAATTTTAATTACCAATTAAAATTCTTACTGTAAAGAAAGACATAAATAGAGATACTGAAAAAGTGACTTACAGTCACTATATGTGGAATTAATGCATTTGTTCAGCAACAGTATCAGTTAGAGAGTTAGATTACTTTTTCCAGGACCTGAACTTAGACTGTATAGAAAAGATGCACGAAGTCAATGTGACATCATCCAGCGTCTTGTTACCATCTTGGTTTTTGAAGCCAGAAGTGACTATTTGGAGCGTGTGACATTATCAGCTAATGCTAGAAAGCTTGGTTAGGAAGGTGCAGCCATAGACTCTTTGCTTGCATGGTACATACTTAAAAGTTGTATTGACCAAAATATTGGGCCAGCTACACACATGGCATCCCATTCTAAATTAGTGGACATTAGAATGGAGCTGGTTCCCCCTTTGCAGCTTCTGGGAGCTTCCACTATTCTGGGGAGGCGTTCTACAAGATTTTCAGAATCAGACTTGCAGATACACAAGTGTGGGTCATCACATCATAGAACACATTTCCACTGCTCTAGAGTCCAGTGGTGTTGTACTTTATACCACTTCATCTGACGCTTGGGATTGTGCTTTGTGATGTAAGGCTTGCATATAGCTACTCAGACGTGGAAACCCTTACCATTAAGCTTCCAGCCCCCATTTTTGTGCTGATGGTAATGGCAGAGGATGTTTTGAACTCAACTCTGCAGTTGCTGAGCCAGCAGAGTGTTTTATGCACGGTATGCCTCAGCACTTGGTGATCTCGCTCTGTAACTTTGCATGGAGTCAGTCACTTTGTGGATGAGTGGCTTTGGTTCCTAAACACTTCCACTTTGCAATAATACCACTCACAGTTGCTGATGAAATATCTAGGAGGGAAAAAACTTCAACTGACTCATTGCAACAGTGGCATCCTATTACAATATCAAGCTATAATTCAGTGAGCTCTTTAGAATGACTGATTCTTTCACAAATGTTTGTAAAGGCAGATTGCATGGCTAAGTGTTTGATTTTATACACCTGCAGCAATGGGACTGAACCAAACACCTGAATTCAATGATAAAGAGCTGTGTACTTTTGCACATATAGTGTACCTGCTAATTAGTACTAAGTGGACAAATAATACCCACTCACCAAAACTGGGGCACGGACTTCTTGGAGAGATTGTTACTACAATTAACCACATAGCAAGCTACAATATTTGTCTTATAATTGGATGAAAAATGCTACAAAATGCACCACAAACACAGCTGAGAGGTACGACTTGTGCCTCGAATAGCATGAGGTGCAGACAGGTAGCCACTGCCCTTGTTGGCATCTACGTATCAGTCAGAATGGTCAAACGCCTAGTAATGCATAACTTTAAGCCTAAATGCAAATTCAGCTTTTGAAAGAATTTACTCTGCACAGTGTTTTTATGAAGTGGAGGTTTAGTTAAAGAGACCAAAACTGTTTTTGTACCAGGCTGTAAACTGAGGAATTTAACAGGGGACTTCATACAGACTGACTCACTTTTGAAGCCAAATTCAAGTGGCCATTACAGGACCTTCCGTTTCTGGCACTTCTTCATCAGATTCCAGATCTGTTGGTATAAAATGCCTCCTTCTTGATCGAACTAAAAAAGCATGCACTTGTTTCCTGCGCAAAGACCGTCTCTCTGATTATTACCCATTATTGTCCTGTTTTCTGTTAGAAACAAAAACTGTGCAGATAAATAACGCGGCACAACTAAAAACCTGTTTGTGTCTGTTATTTAGATGATAGCAGAAGAGAACCAGGTACGCCTAGAACTTCAGATGGCATTGGACAGTAAAGAGAGCGACATCGAGCAGCTTCGATGTCAACTCACATCACTCAGCGTTCACTCTCTGGACTCCACCAGTATCAGCAGTGGCAATGACTTAGACGTGGAAGGATACCCAGGTAAACACTTCCTCTCGCTGTCATCATCACAAAGGTTTAGTCTAACATGGACACTGAAATACTCAGTTGCACTTCTTTATGCCTTTTCTGCAGTTCTCTTTCTTTTTCCTTTGTTTCACTTTGACTCTTCCTTTTTATCTCCTTCATTTCACCTTCACGGTCCGTTGCAGTACGCATTACTCACTCTCACACCTCAGAATCAATGTCCTTCACCTACCAGCGCACACACAAATCTGTCTGCATTGACACTCGGCCCAACCTTCGCTCAGCCCACACTCTCTTTGACTCTGACTCTGAGGATGAAGAAGATTGTGACGAACATGAGGAGCAGGGCCAAACTCCTCTGGCCCTCACCTATGAACCATCTTCTGAGCCTGAACCTGGAGGTGACCCTGCATGGCAGTTCGAACCTGGGCTTATGTGGCTTAAAGTTAAAACAGCAATTTTGGACTTAAACAGTTTTTTAACAATATGTATCCATTATCCTTTTTTTGGGTGGAGGGCGTTTATCCCTTTTTCCCAAATGTTGAGAGTTTGGAGCAAAATTACCCCAACTCTTGTTCAGCTCTGCAAACTTGTGGCTAATCCCTGTACTCTGTGGACTCTGTCTCTGCTGTGCTTTAATCCTTTTTAATGTTCGCTGAACATGCAAATACTCACAGCTTGATCCTGCCCGGCTTTGCTGAAACTTATTCCACTACAATAGATGTGGAAAGAGTGATGTTTATGTGTGGAGTTTTGTCTAAATTAACAATTAACAGTTCTTTTTTGTTTTTTATCTCTGCCAAACACATGCAATGCTTTGTGCTGGCAATGCCTTAGAAATCTCGTAGTTCCCGCATAATAGTCTGTTGCTGTTTCTCAAACTGGGGAACAGGACATCCTGTCTCATGCCCTTTGTTTTTGTGAGGACTCATTTCCTCTCTGATTGATGTCTTCTTAAAAAAAATGCCACCAAAGCCTGAAATGTCAAGGTGTGCTTTTAAGTGATTCACACAATTAAAGGCTGTTGTCCTTTTTAAGTTAACACCTTCCTGTTTTCTATCTACTCACTAGACTCTAGGCTGGAAGGCTGGATTTCACTTCCTACCAAGAACACAAAACGGTTTGGCTGGGACAAAAAAGTAATGAATGCACTGATATTTCTTACATTAAAAAAAAACTCCTGATGAGTCATTTTCCCCTATCTAAGCCATGCTTTCCTTTTCCCTTACAGTATGTAGTGGTGAGCAGTAAGAAGATTCTGTTCTATAACAGCGAGCTGGATCGAGAGCAAGCTAACCCTTTCATGATCCTGGATATTGAGTGAGTCATTAAAAGTAGCATTTGAGCATGTAAAACTAAACTACTAAATAAGTATATTATGTGCCTCAAAAATCAAATTACTGGACAATTTAAAAATCCGACATGTTGGCATTAAATGAAAGTGAGGGAATTGGCAAATGTATTATAATTCAGTGACTGTGTACAGCAAAAATTCATTCACAGTCCATCCAGTGTAGCGTGACCAGGTGTTCCACTCTTTGTCCCCTGTCATTTATATTGAGACAGTGTCCTACATTTTAATTTAATAGTTTTCAACACTGCAGAAAAGACAGTTTTCCCAAGTCTGGCTTTTATCAAATGGCCATGAAGGAAGCAGGTTAACCTGTCACCATCTTTTGTCTGTGGTATGCGTCATGAGTCACCGCAGAGTCACATCTGTGCAGATTTCAGTGGAATGTGATGGAAACTATCACAGAGAAAAAAACTCAACCACAGTAAATACAATACAATCACAGGATAGAATATGAAGTACTGATCTATGGATCGGTCTCTGCTGAACGCAGAGTTGATGACCAGACAGAACAGCTTCTGAAATAACAGTTAACAGTTACTTGCACAGAAAAGGGAATGCATGAATATAAGATGTTCACATAAGACTTTAGCTTTCTTTTTTGCTTATTGTATGGGAGTAGGTGGGAAAATCCCATTTATTTTTATTATTATTATTATTATTTTTATTATTATTATTATTATTATTATTATTATAAAATAATAATAATTATTATTATTAGTAGTAATGTAAAATATGTTATCCTTCACATGCTAAATACCTAACATGTAATCTGTGAGTTAGTTACGCTATAAGGACAAAAGTATTGGGCCACCTTTTTTATATATCCTGTAGGGTATATAATAAATCCATTATGACATTCATTTTATGGCCATGGTTACTACTGACCATGTAGCCAGAATGCCCCTGAATTCCAAAAAACTAATCACTTTCTTTCTGTGCTTAACACATTACAATAACCTGTGAATTTTGTTAGCTCGTGAGCTGGATGAGCTACTGTGTCACTGACATTCAGTTTGAATCGCTTTGTACCAAGAGTATAATTTATAATTATTATTGATAGGGTTAAGTTGTCTGTCTCTCTTCCTATTTCAGTAAGCTGTTTCATGTCCGACCTGTAACTCAAACTGATGTGTACCACGCAGATGTCAAAGAAATTCCAAGGATATTCCAGGTAATGAGCCAAGATCATCCCTGCTTCCCTCTCTTTCTTTCACATACTGTCAAAACAAATCAGGCATGCTGTTCTCAATTTACCCGTCTGCTTCAGCAAATTGTGAATATAAATGGATTTGCCGTCTTTTTTGTCTCCAGATCCTATATGCCAATGAAGGTGAGAGCAAGCGTGACCAGGACGTTGTAATGGAGCCCACACCACATGGTGATCGCCCCACCTACATCAACCACAAGGGCCACGAGTTCATCCCCACTCTTTACCACTTCCCCTCCAGCTGTGAGGCCTGCAGTCGGCCCCTGTGGCACGTCTTCAAGCCCCCACCGGCACTTGAATGTCGTCGCTGCCACACCAAGTGCCACAAAGACCACGTGGACAAAAAAGAGGAAGTTATTGTACCCTGCAGAGGTCAGCATGCACACTCAAGGGTTCATAGAAAACTTTATTTATACCGTGCCATGCCATGAGTATATGTATTTGGGTTGCATACAACAGTTTTAGCAGTGACTTTACCTAACAAAGATACATACAACCCACACAGATTAACAAATGTGTGTAGGGTGTAAAAATGTTCCATTCTCTAACAGAATACGACATTTTTACTCCACATTACATCTTGAGTTACCCCTCATTTCTTTATGTTTTGCTTCATAGGAGCAGGACTTTCTTGTCATTTTAAAAAAAGGGTTTGAGTAGTAGTTTTCCAGGCTCTCTGAGGTCTACCACCATTTTTCTTTAGACACTGGCTGTTTTTTCACTCGTTTTCAGTCCATTCATTGTACCTGACTATTTTCAGATTAATGTTTTTTGTTTAGGCCATATTGTTCAATAAATCATTGCACCTATCTCCCGTTTTCTTAGCAAAATATTTAAAATGGGGCTGGCTCAAGACTTTTTCACAGTACTGTATATCAATTATTTAATTAGAGATGCCTGAAACTGTACCATACAGTTGACCCTATATATAAAAAAATAAGATGGCTTGAACAAAAACTGAATGGTTCAAGCAAATATATTGCATTATGTCAAAGCAGTCCTTCAGTATAGTATCAGTGGTATAACAGTTGGTTTTGACTGTGTTGAAAAAATGACTTAAGCAATTTTCACACATGAACTCAGACAGTGTGGACAAACATAGGTTGGGACATTGTCCGACATTGTCCTTTCTCACATGTAGCACACATCAGGAGAAAGTCTGTTTATGACACGTTTTCACTGCTGGAAATACTTTGTTGGGTTTACGAACGGGTGCTACCTATGTAGAGTGTACAACAGACAGAAGACAGGTTGACCACTCACTTGCTGTGAATCCAGATTATTAACTGTGCCATTGTATCAGACATCCTTATGGACCTCGTTCTAGGGATCTGGCACTTCAAAGACCATTTAATGTCTGGCCAACTGAATCTGACAATCACATTCTCACATGTATCTTTGTTAGGTAAAGTCACTGCTAAAACTGAACAGAATATTTTATCTCCTCTTAGTCAAAAAAGAGAATATCTCTCATCTTTATCCCGATTTTTTTTTTTTTTATCCTCTATCTTTTACAGTGAATTATGACATGTCCACCGCCAAAGATTTGCTCATCCTGACCGGCTCTCAGGTGGAACAGCAGCGCTGGGTCAGTCATCTCCTCAAGCGCATCCCAAGGAAACCCCTGACAATGAGTCCTCCTTCTCTGGCAAAGAATTCTCCAGAACAAGCATCGCATTCTCCAAGAATTTCCCCACGGCCTTCACCCAGGAGTTCTCCTCACATGTCTCATCGGGGAGCGATCAAGGTGCAGTCTAGCAGGCAGCAGCAGTCATCAGGGAAACCAAGGTGAGGAACCAAGGAAAACAATTTAGGAATTTTTACTTTAAAATTTTAATTTTTAAATTTTCTTAATTTGGATGAGTGTTTACAAACTATATGGGGGCATCTCATTCACAATCCTCTGTAAGTTATTTAAGTTTCTATTATAACCAAGAAACTGGATATATTTAAGAAGATTCAGAGACTTTCAAGAAACAATGTTGTTGAAGTATAAAAATGTGGTTTTTCAAATATTTAGATGTTACACAATAACTAACAGTAAATTAATATAAATATAACATTTTGGTTTAAATTAAATACATTTAATTTTTTGTTTTTTTTCTTGCTTGTTATTTTACTTAGCTAATCTGTTGCTCATCAGAGGCTATTTTCTGTTTTATTTCTTGTTCATTTTTCATTTCCAGTTGCCTGAACCTTTTTATGAGCTGTCATTACCACAGAGGAACCAATGGGGTTTTTTTTTTTGCAAACTGGGACAATAAGTGTCTGATTATGATGAAGAATTTGTATAAAGGTCTTAAATGCTAAGACTAACAAACAGACCTTTTTTTCATCAGTTTAGCTGAATTGTTGTGTGTTGATGATTTTAGTTTCTGCATAGATGAAATGAACCTAAAACTGTGGCTGACACACAAAGCCTTCCTTTAAACTGCTTTCTTTATCTATTGCATCTGCATAACGCTGTATGCAGCATTACTGCTCCAACATAGCACCTCAGTTAGCATCAGTAGCAACCTAATTAAGTTACCAAACTTTTTTGGGAATAACTAACTCTGTCCATCTTGTTTTCTGAGACTGTTAAGGCATTTAGAAGTTTGTACTTTCAGCCACACCCTAACTTGCTTTTATCCTTCAGCACTGGCCCCATGCTCCGTATCATCCTCCACTGACCCCCGACCTCTTCACCTCTGATCCCACCATTCTAACGTCTCTCATGCTGGGAGACTGTAAGTAGGGTAGCCTCATAAGCCTTTATGCCTGCTGCATGGCTGTGCTGCTGTGCCTGTTAACTTTCACATCATAACAAGCAGCATTAAGTAACTCATGAACTCCTAGCTCTGTACTGCCGCCTGGTGAGAGTGGCATGTATTGCCCCAACAGATCTGTGACCCACAAAAGATTTTTGAGCCTCATACTTGCCTTTTCAGACTGTTTGACTTTGACCTGAAAGACTGGAGTTGGTCCTTGGATGATGTCGATAACGATGATGATGATATGTTCTTTGAAGAAAGTTAAAGAGGAGGGACAGAGGGTAACTGGACCTCTGCGTTTGATGTGTGTTTCCACTTTTAAGGATGCTTTAATTAAATAAAGCATGTTTTTGTGTGGTTTCCATATTTACAACTGAGTCCAAAGGAGCTCAGTGTTTGAACTTGAAAATATTATCTACATACTAAACAAAAAAGAAGAAAGATTGGGAAATTTCTGGTTCTGCATGTTTGGAAGAAGTTAAAATAATAAAGTAATACAAATGTACTTGCTTTTTAGCTGGCAGAGAGTGTCATCATAATCACCCATAAAACTAACTTATTTCAGGTTTTGGATTTCAGTATTTGTACAAATGAGCAAACATATATTGTGATAATTTATGAGCCCTATAACTAGTCATGGGCAGAATTTGCTATAGTCATGTGAAAAAGAAAGTTTTCACAGGAGTCTGTGCAATCCTAAGGAAAAACCAAGTACACCCTTATTGCTTCCATAGAACTTAAGAGGGTAAGTAGCAGCCAGGTGCTGCTAATCAAATGGATCATTAGTCAGTCTGACCACCTCTGTAAAAGCAGAAGTTTCGACAGTTTGCTGGTCTTGAGCACCTATTAACAGAATGTCACAATCTTCCCAAGAGTCCCAGCAAATTCACCCCAAGATCAGATTGTGTCACGCTCAGAGAAATTGCTAAATAAATAAATAAATAAAAGCTACACCTCTGACTCTACAGGCCTCAGTTAGCATGTTAAATGTTAAAGTTTATAATGGTACAATTAGAAAAAGACTGAACATGTGTGGTTTATTTGTATTATACTGAATTTTTGGTTGCTGTAGTTTTGATGCACATGTCATTTCCTATAAAGTCCTATGTAAAAATAAATACCCTTATTATTTCCATTGGAGTTAAGCAGGAAATTAGCAGCCAAGCACTGCTAATCAAATGCATTGATTGACATTAAGTGTGAGAGCCTCTATAAAAACAGTGGTTTTGATAGTTTTCTGATCTAGCAGATTCAGGTGTGTGCTAACACAGTGCTATCTTCCCAGGTGTGGATTTACTCAAACTCTCTTACGCATTGTGCAATGCTCAGAGATATTGCAATTAACCCAGGAGCTACATCTTAGACTCTACAGGTCTTAGTTAGCATGTTAAATATTAAAGTTCATCACTACAATTAGAAAAACACTGAGCAATTATGGCTTGTTTGGAGGAGCTGCAAAAAGAAAACCTCTTCTCTGTAAAAACATGACAGCAACGCTTAGGTTTAGAAAGGTACATTTGAAAAAAACAGAAGTCTTGTGGAACAGTGTTCTTTGGACAGACTAGATAAAAGTGGAGATGTTTGGCCATAATACATAGTACCACATTTGGAGAAAACAAAACTGCATATCTGCACAAACACCTCATACCAACTGTGAAGTACAGTGGGGGAGGGGTGATGATTTGGGCTTGTTTTGCAGCCACAGGTGCTGGGCACCTTGCAGTTATTGAGTCAACCATGAACTCCTAATATATTCTAGAGTCAAATCTGTGGCCATCTGTCCAACAGCTAAAGCGTGGCTCAGATTAGGTCACGCAACAGGACATTGAGAATCAGATTCAGAACACTTTTTTAATCCCCAGGGAGGGAAATTACTGAGCCCAAGAACACCAGAAAGTGTACAACAGAATACCAGAAAAAGGAAAGAATCAAGATGTTAAAATGACTCAGTCAATGTCCAGACCTCAACCCGACTGAAATGCTGTGGTTTGACCTCAAGAGAAGTAAATGTCCGTAAACTTCAATGAACTGAAGTAATGTTGTAAACAAGAGTGGCCAAAATTTCCCGACAGCAATATGAAAGGTTGATGAAGTCATATAGAAAATCATTAAGTTATTGCTGCTAAAGGTGATTCTACAAGTTATTGAATTATATGGGTTTACTTAGTTTTTAAATGACTACATATGAAAACTTTCTTTTTGACTATATTCAGGAGAGGCAGAGGCCAGCTGTATGCCCCTGTTTCTTGTCTTTATGTTAAGCTCTACATTTAACCCACCGCAGCCTTTTTTGACATGAAATGACAGATAAACACATCTATTGCTAATCACATTATGAAGGCTTTCTAGCTAAAAAGAGCAGAAGTAGTCATTAGCAACACCTGCTGTTATATGTCCATACATATGAGTGTCCTCCCCAAAATGTTAAACTATTATTTTAACATGCAGGCCATGAATTTTTCCTATATCTGTTTGCTTTTTTCTACATTTACTCCTGCATTGTGTGGTTACTGGGTAGCTTCCTTGTTTATTAGGCTATGTGTGGATTTTGTGTGGGCGTGCCTTTGAAGTCCTGCCATACTGTTGGTAGCATCCCAGGTTTTCTCATCCTCTTTTTTTTGTGTTCTCCTCTATCTTCACAGTTAACCCTGGCTAATATTTCATCCATGTGGAGTAATGATGGCGGTCTGGAAGCAGTGCCTACGTGTATTTTTTTTTTAGACAAGACTGACAAAACAACACACCAATATGGGCAGAAACATGCACAGAAAACTGCATGGCATCCTGAGAACTGGGGGTTTTAACGAAAGGGATAATCAGCACAATTTTCCTATTACAGTGAGCTATCATCCAAAGAAAAAGTATATTACAACCATCATGATTAAACTGCCTTATTTTATTATCATCACCATGATAAGATGGTCTTTTGTGTTTGTAAAAAGTTTAGGGTTGCGTGTGAACATTTGTATATACAATTAAGAGATCTGCCGGTGTATCGTAGCACATAAAATGTAGCTGTTAGTATATGTTTTATTTTTTTGACTATAACTCTGCACCAAATTATACAGTATATGTGGTTGTCCTGCAAATGTATGAATACAGTTTGTTCTGGGGTTTTTGAGTAGAAGGTTTTATACCTTTATTAGCCTTTATGAGTTACACAAAGTTCATTTATATGACAGAATGTGAACTGAACAAAAATGTTTTTGTCTTTCATGACAAATAGTGTTTGTTCATTTAGGTTTAAAATCATATATGTAGAATTTTCGTTTGATACATTAAAAAAACGTAAAAAAAAATCAAGACTTGCAGTATTTCAGTATGTGGCTCCGGTGGCATATGTTGCAAATTGTGAGTTTTCAGACTTACCTTGATGTAAAGACTTCATCGAAAGCAATGATGATGTATATTTGCTTCCTTGAGGATCTGTCTTGTAGAAGATTTTGACCTCAATGGAGCTTCATACTTCCACCTTTGTTGAAGTGAAAACATGCCCTTAGAACTTTGAATCTCATAAATAGTATTATTAGTTCAAGAGTTATTCAAGAAAAATAAAAATGATGGAATGTATCTGAAGCAGATGCTGTTTTAATATATTCAATAAATTATTATATTCATTAATTCTGCTGAATCTACATTCTCTCAGTAATGAGCTGGCAATGGCTACAAGTCTCTAGCCCTACTTAGTTACTTCCCCATAGCTTACTGTGTGCACACCTCAATTTGGGGTAATTTGAATCCCAGGATCCAATCTACTTTTATACTTTTCTCCCCCTGGGATTAATAAAATATTCTGGTTTTGACTCTTTGAGAAATTTTCTTGAGAATGTCAATCTGATAGCTGCACATATGAGATGGGGCAAAATTTTATGCATAATATCTTGCAATGTTGAAGAATCCTTCAAAATATTCCGGGCTCCAGATCTGGATAGACTCAAAAGTTGATCACATCTGAGTTGAGCCAAGTGCCAATCTGTTTATAACTTTTTGCATAATCCTGCAAGCAGACAAAAATACAACTTCCTCGGCAGAGGTAATACATAAATGCAGTGTGTGAAATGTAATAGAAAAAAAGTTAAAAATTTCTTTGTAAACCCACAACTCACACTTTACGGTATCTGCATTGCTGGTGTCAAAATTGGGGAAAAAGCAGTTTATGCTGTGATACTAAACTACTAAACAGTACTCATAAAGTGTGTTATAGCTATACTGATGTGACCGTTCCTTCAGTGTTATCACATCTGACTATGGTGTATTTTAGGGGACCATCTGAACTATACCAGAATAGGTCCGTCTTTATCTCACAAGTGCATGTGGAGTGAGTGGGCTCGACTGAAATAAATCTTTCAGAACAGCCTAAAGCCAACTGGCAGTCATCATACATAATGTAATAGTTCATCATGTTGCCCAGATGCTAAAATCGTATTTCATACTGCAGGTATAATCCATTCGGTCTATCAACTGTGTGACTATCTCCTGGTTAAACTGCAACTGAATGAAATCTGCTATACAGGCCACTGTGATCTCAGGTGGCATGCAGCTTCCTTCTGGTGTTTCTCCTCCTCCCTGTGAACGCAACTTTTAGCTTTTAATTTGCTTTTCAAAAACATAATTTTAGCCTGAAGTGGCATGTAAAATACATGAGATATTTAGCCTACTTCATATTTCTACACTACTATATTTCCATCAAGTTGTAAAAAATGCAACAGCTTTTTTTTCCGAACTATATAATTTTACATACAGACCTGACAAGCTCAACTAAATTTTAAACCCTTTTCATTCATTCATTTATTATTATGCCTCTGCTGCAGGGACATCATGTTTTCAGGTTGTGTGTCCATCCATCTGTCTATTATAGATCTTGTTGCCACAGAGCTGACTTGCTGACTGCTGGATCTTTACCAAAAACTTAGTGTGGTTAATACCTGATCGGTGATGATAGGGTGATGATATATGGGTGATGAGATATAAATATATATATAAAAATTCCCCTCTCGCCCTTGCGGGCGGTCTATCCTTCAAGCTCGGGTCCTCTACCAGAGGCCTGGGAGCTTGAGGGTCCTGCACAGTATCTTAGCTGTTCCTAGGACTGCACTCTTCTGGACAGAGATCTCGGATGTTGTACCTGGGATCTGCTGGAGCTACTCGCCTAGCTTGGGAGTCACTGCACCTAGTGCTCCGATTACCACTGGGACCACTGTTACCTTCACCCTCTACATCTTCTCGAGCTCTTCTCTGAGCCCTTGGTACTTCTCTAGCTTCTGGTGTTCCTTCTTCCTGATGTTACTGTCATTCGGTATCGCTACATCTATCACTACGGCCATCTTCTTCCGCTTGTCTACCACCACTATATCCGGTTGGTTAGCCACCACCATTTTGTCTGTCTGTATCTGGAAGTCCC
>VUQH01085918.1:0-11821 GCA_015106775.1 Etroplus canarensis | reverse complement strand
TGCTATCCTGTCACAAAGCACCCCTGACACTCGTCTCCACCCACTCCACCCTGCCTGCACTCTCTCTTCACCTCTTGTGCTGTGTTGCTTTGGATGGTTGATCCCAAGTATTTAAACTCATCCACCTTCACCATTTCTACTCCTTGCACCTTGTTGATGACTGATAAACTTTCTAGAACTTATGTCTGTAATTAGGACAGTTTATCCATATGAAGTCTTGAGTTTTATGAACAGATAAAACTATTGTGTCACTTCCTGTTTGCAGCAAAGTAGTTAAGTGTCAGAATCCTTGAAGTACAGGCTGAAGAGGAGGAGGAGGAGTGGCAGCAATCTTTAACACTAGTTTACTGATCAACCAAATACCCAAGCAGAGTTATAAAGCATTTGGAAGCCTCACACTTAGCCTTGGTCGACCTAACTGGAAAACTCAATAACAAGTTTTATTTGTTATTCTATATGTCCCTTATTCAGAGTTCTTATATGAATTTCCGTACTTTTAGTACTTTAGCTTTAGTGCTCAGTTCATATAAATCAATAATAATAGTAGGTGATTTTAAGATTTATGGAGATGTTGAAAATGACAGGCTCAACACTGCATTTAATGCATTATTAGACTCAGTAGTCACAAAATGTAAATGAGCTGATGAATTTAGCCACACTCTTGATCTTGTCCTCACATACATGTATGGCATAGAATCTAAACATTCAATAGTAAAAAAAATTTACCTTCAGCTCATCCCAGATGTCCTTCCTGACACAACCCTCCATGGTGAGAGGGGTTTATGCTGAAAATCCTCATCTGTCTGACCATTTCTTAATAACATTTGGTTTACAATAATCAACTACTCAGCACTAGGGAAAACATTTCAGTACATTAGATGTTTATCTAAAATGATTTATCCATAGTTACTATTTCCTTCAATGCCAACACAATGCAGAGCAACTACCTAAGTTTTACTCTCACAAAGGTCGATTATCTTGTAAATAGTGTTGCAACCTCACTATGTACAACTTTGGATACTGTGGGTACTCTGAGAAAGAAAGAAACAAATCAGAGAGGTTTGACTCCCTGGTTAAATTCACAAACTCATGTCTTAGAGCAGGTAACACGTAAACTGGAGAGGAAATGGCATTCCACTAATTCAGTTCAATTCAATAACTTTATTTGTCCCCAAGGGCAATTCAGAACACCTTCGTCTGGCCTGGAGAAATAAAAAAGCCCTTTGTAAAGCTAGGGCATGTTACTATTCATCACTAATAAAATAGGAGCAATCCCAGTTTCTTTTCAACATTGTGGCCAGACTGACACAAAGTCAGACCTCTGTTGAGCCATGTATTCTTTTACCTCTCGGGAGTAATGACTTCACAAATTTCTTTAAAAATAAAAAATCATCCATTAGAGAAAAAAACATTCATACTTTACCAACAGATGTACCATTAAGTACGGCAACATAAACTGCTGATGTTTATTTGGACTGCTTCTCTCCTGTTGACCTCTCTGAGCTAACCTCAGTAATTACTTCCTCCAAACTATTAACATGCCTGTTAGACCCCACCCTTACAGGACTGTTAAAAGAGGGCTTGCCATTGATTAATTCTTCAGTTTTGAATATATTGATCTTTATTAACAGGGTATATACCACAGACTTATACATTTGCTATAATTACTACTACTTAACAAACCTTCATTTCATTACAGACCGATTTCAAAAATTCTTGAAAGACTTGTTGCAGAACAAGTGTGTGATCACTTGCAGAGAAATGGTTTATTTGAAAAGTTCCAGTCAGGATTAAAAGTTTATCACAGCACAGAAACAGCACTAGTGAAGGTTACTAATGATCTTCTTATGGCTTCTGACAGTGGACTCACCTCAGTGCTTGATCTTCTAGACCTCAGTGCAGCATTCAATACAGTCGACCACATCTTATTACATAGACTAGAATACTCTGTTGGTAATAAAGGAAAAGGACTGCGCTGGTTTGAACCTTATCTGACAGATTCCAGTTTGTGTATGTAAACGAGGAGTTTTCCTCACTCACAAAAGTTAGTCATGGAGTTCCACAGGGCTCTGTGCTGGGACCAATACTCTTTACGTAATACATGCTTCCCTTAGGCCAGTGGTTCTCAACCTTTTTTCAGTGATGTACTCCTTGTGAAATATTTTTTCAGCAAAGTACCCCCTTAACAGAGATAAGTGTTTTTGGTTTAAAAAAAGACATAAAACTCAGCACTGTAGCATCAGTGTCTGATTTACTAAACTTTATAACTGTGCAAAACATTGCTTATCTATAGTGGTCTGTTTTGAACTAACTGCCATTATCTGTGTCTCTCTTTGCTTTCCTTTCTCTCTCCTCGAACTGCCTGCCCCTCCCTGAGCCTGGTTCTGCTGGAGGTCTCTTCCTGTTAAAAGGAAGTTCTTCCTTCTCAGTCGTCAAGTGCTTGTTCATAGGGGATTGTCTGATAGTTGGGCCTTTCTGTCTAATACTGTAGGGTTTTTACCTTAGTATGAAGTGACCTGAGGCAACTGTTGTTATGAACTGACACTATAGAAATAGAACTGAAACTGAATCAGCATGTGGACTGGTATTAAAATAAGCTGATATTCCAGGATGGTGACTGAGCTCGACTCTGCGGTCTGCTAACACTAATGCTATGGTCCATTTTTCTGCAACAGTTACCAAACTTCCCTGTGTGCTTCAATAAAATTTACTCCTATTAATTACAAGAAGGCAATAATCATAACTTGTTCAAAATGTCCTCTCCCCAGTAGCCTAATAAATAATTTTAAAAAGCATACTGCTATCAGTTGTCATTTTATGGAGTGGAAGGAAATTTTTCTGGGAGGCAGAGGTTCTCACTCATGCAGTGAATTAGCCTTAAACCGATTCTGTTTCCCTTGTTCTCTTTCATATATAATGTTACAGTGGTGGACGCTTAGGTCTGTATGATGCCACACCTTATGTCCTTATAAGGTCATAGCTCTGGCTGTGAGAACAGAGGCTTCACCCACCTGCTGTTCATTCAATCAGAAGAAAGGTGAATTAAAGGGGAACAGGCTAAAAGAGCGTGTTTCAAACTGGATGAACTGACAGGTTTATCTCTGGTACGAGATAAATGAGGATTATTTTGAACTGTACTGAATCATGCAAAGCTGCTCAAGGAAAGTCCAAGAATTACAATAAAGGGCTCAAATTGAGCAGAACAGGTCCCCTTTAATAAGTCCAGACCTCCCACCTCAAGGTTGAACCCACGGCTTAGCGCTTGTAAAGAAATCAAAACACATTATTAATGATTGCACACATATATTTATGTAAATAAAGCATTAGACAGTAGACAAAGGGAGGTTATTTGTTTAACATGTTACATATAGTATAATTACTTGGCTATATGAAAGTGGATCACATTTCTTTTTGGTTTTTTTAGTTTTAAACAAAGAACAGAAATGCAGCACGGTCAAAGGCACATCTAAGCTTAAAAACACCAGCACAACTGTGAATAAAATATTTGGCTCCAGGTTTTTCATAGTGGCTACAGCCTGCGTCAAAGTCCAACATCAAAGGCCTTTCATAGGCTGATGTCCTCAGCCTCCACAGTCAGGGCTTCACGCTGGAAGCCTCCACGAGAGGAAGAGCGACGTTTCCAACGCCGCTCATTCAACACGATAAAGATCAATGAGCAACCAGGACACAGGATAGAAAGCCTATATTACACAGACCTCTAGTATGTTTTAAGAATATATTTGCACATTTAAACATCGTAGTAAAAGTTAGTTTCAAAGACGAACATGATAGATTCCTATGGAAAGTTAAAATACTGAGTGATTTCCCACAGTGCGGCAGGAATCCAGTAAAGCTGCCTTGTTCATGCTGTTCCTGCTCTGGCGAATGGAGACATTTTCCGCTTTTGTAGTGTGCATATATGAGACTGCATCTGATGAAAACAATCAGATAAAAGGTGATCCAAAGTAGACTGAAGAGTTGTCCTCTTCAGGACATGGAGCAAAGAGACGGAAGCATCAGGAGACACTGAAAATACTCTGCCTGGTACATTTTCATTCTGCTCTTTTCCCTTCTTTGCATGGTTTAGGATGCTGAACGCACTCAAAGATCAACCTCACTATGTGGACATGGCTTCCCTTGAATCAGTGCACCTCTACACCGGACTGTCCTAGAAAAACAAGAACTACCATTTACTCTTCTTTATACAAAAACACAAAAAAATATTCAGAGATGCGTTTCAGCTGCCTGTTCAGCGGGGAGGTGCAGGAGAAGTTATAGGATTGTACTGGATATGGCTCAGTGTGGGTAATGCAACATTTATCTTAGTATGTTTCCATGCTAGAGCACACGAAGGGAGGGAGAGGGGAAGGCAGCTGCTGCAGATTCACTTCCACATCCAAATGAATGTCTCTCATGAAGCAGGTGTAAAATGAATTTCCTCACAAAGGAAGGAGTGCATCCTCTGAACCAGGCCAGGAGTCCATCAGTCAGTGGTTTTAAAATGGTCTCAGCTTTAAACCTCCTCAAAGTGACTCGATCACACATTCTAGCGTCTAAAAATATCTTTAAAGCTTTTTTTTTTAAGTTGTACCAAATGGTCTCCTTCCTGTAAACCCAGGAAATTACCAACAGCTAAACACTGTGTGGAGTTAGCAGTGATGTCAACATTTTCTGCTTCATGGTTACAGTGACTGTTCTCATATCTGGGGCATAAAATACTGCCTTTTTGTCAAAGCTGCATGACGCACCAAGTTAAGGCATTAGTGAGACTGCTTCTTCACTGTCAACTTGTCATTTGTCAACGAGAAGACTGACCGGTGCTTATTTTAACCAGGGCTTAGATTTAAGTATTACACATTATTTGATTCCCACACATCTAGCAGTCACACTGTGGAAATTTCATTGCGCCAGTGCAGAATAACTTGTCAGAAGCACTGCAGATGTGGACCGGCATCTGGCCTGTCCAGCTCCTGACACCATTCACACTTAGTCTGCAGGGCTACGATCTGACGTGAAGTTGAAGGCACGCAGTCCCAGTGAAGTTCACGTTCACACTGATCTTCAGGATCCTCACCACAGGTACCATTAAGGTAATTAAGGTGAAGCAGCAGAAGTCGAGTTTAGGCAAACTGGTTCAGATTACAGTGGATCCAGAAAGTGAACACACCTCTGTTAAAATCCCAGGTTTCTCTGATGCAGGAAAATGAGACAATGAGAAATCATTTCCAAACTTTTTCCACCTTTAATGTGACCTTTAACC
Organism: Etroplus canarensis; assembly: GCA_015106775.1. Classification (NCBI taxonomy): domain Eukaryota; kingdom Metazoa; phylum Chordata; class Actinopteri; order Cichliformes; family Cichlidae; genus Etroplus; species Etroplus canarensis. Next base: position 6,561 of record VUQH01085918.1, on the reverse strand, counting down.
TGGATAATTCAACTGAAAAAAAAACCTCTCAACTCTGTTGGGAGGAAAATAAAAATAAAAATGTACAATAAGCTGGTTGCATCAATGTGCACACCATAAAGCTGACAGACTCAAAAAGACTGACTGTATCAGCAAGGCACATCTTGCCTTAGTAATATTTGCTGCTCTTCCTTGGACCCAAATCTTTGCATCAGAAGAAACCTGGTATTTTACAGAGGTATGTGGACTTTCTCTATCCACTGTATATCTGTGGCCCAAACTTCTAACAGTGAAATGTGGTCCTGACATCACAGAGGACAACAAAACAGCCATGGAGCCATCATGACAAAGACAAACCAAGTTCTTTCCCTGACCCCAACAAAGTAGTTCTTAGTGCTTGAATCTAACCAGCAGGAGAAACACCAACTGTCCAGCAGCGTGTGGATAAAAAGTAAACCCAAGTGCTGCATACAAAGGTACAAACGGTCTCCTGGCAGATAGACCACTGCAACCCCTCCAACACTGAAACACAGACTGCAGGTCTGCTGGCAGCTGGTGCATCAAGACCCCAGTGCCAAGGTATCCGCATAACTGAGAGACATAGGTTCTACCTCATGAAAAGGCGTTATGTGATGCCGTAGATAGAAAACATGTTGCTAATTTATTGAGGAGTAAACATCCCATTCGGTGCAGACAAACTAACATTTCAGTGGGGGAGGGGCGGCGCATGCACTTGGTCGCAGCTTTTGTCAGCGTGGCACTCATCAGAATAAGCCGCCTCTGGAACCACAGCCGTCCAAAAGTCGCACAGGTAATGAATTTCTTCTATGCAATCGCTGAGCATTGTACTGAGATGAACGGAGGCTGAGAAACGCCAAGGTGCAGAGCAGCCAAACCCCCGCGAAATCAGCTGCAGCGATAGCCAGCACTTCACTGAAATACTGCAGCTAAACCCGGACGTCTGAACTCCCGCAGCGGCCTCCGACCCTCACACTCCCAGCCCCTTTCCGACACGTCGAGCGCTGGTGTGAAATTTTGGGACGCGAGCTCTCTCTGCATCTCTAACTGGAACACACTCTCTGTCCAAGTGCATTTACAATGCACACAGATAAACACGTGTGACACATGTTAAGGCGTTCTGTACATGTGCAGACCTTCTGATGAAACATTTATACATTCAACCACTTTAAGGGTTTCATTTAAAATATACAGATTGTCTGATCTGCAAAAATATTAATCTGAAGGCAGTTCGGTGACTTATATATTGTTTCATATAGATTATAAATTTAGAAAAAGCTTAGCATCAACGTTTAGATTGAGTATACTAAAAACATTATTTTTATGCATTTACATCTGGTTTCCCTTATAAAAACATCTTTGGCTGTTTGGATTCGCTCCATCCAGGTAACTGCACTTGTGGCTTCATACTTCATTGTTATCATAGTGTATCTTCACTAAAACAACAGCTTTTAAACATAACAGACTGGTCAAAGCATATATTATACAAAAGGCATATAAAACTTATCACAATGATAACACAAGCGTAAGTGTGAGAGTCTGTGGTTAAGCACTAATACGGGCCAAGTAGAAACTGGGGTGGGGTTTGTCCTTCTCCAGCAGCTGTAGCACCAGCAGCAACATGGAGGCCTGCCTCTGCTCCGTCAGGTACGCGGCTACATCAGAGCAGCGGTGGAAAATCCAGCGTGCTTGGCAGTGATGTCATTTTGCTGAATAGAGAGAAGAGAGAAGAAAACACAAAAAAGCATCAGTTAGTTTTGGGTGGGAAGCTCTTTCACCTTTAATACCAGTGATCTTATTTTTCATACTTATTAATGGTGCATATAGTAAGAGAAAAAGTGACTTTTTTTGACTGAGTGCATAAAACACACAGTATATAAACAGAATGGCTGCTAAAAGTAGCCTCTGACTGCAAAAGGTACTCAGACAATTTAGTGGAGCTGGAGGCTGATTTCTAACGTGGCGGTTTTGTCAAGAAGGTTTTACTGTCTTCAACTGAGAAAACACAAAGCTGCCTGTTTGTCTTTGGTACTACAGGAAGTGAAGGCAGCGTAGACACAGGACGTCCTCGGGCTGCTGAAAGACGTGCAGCTGCACCAACAGAAAACACACCCAGAGGTGTGAAAGAAGGTTTCAGATGGTAAGTGGACTGGTGCTTACACAGCACTTTTCTACTCTGAGCGCTCAAAGCCCTTTTTACTGCAAACCTCAGTCACCCATTCACACTCATTCATGCTGCACTCTTATGCCTTTGACCATCATTCACACCCTGATGGATGCACGAGGAGCAATCTGGGGTTCAGGGTCTTCCCCGAGGACACTTCGGCATGTAGACTGGAGAGGCCAGGGATCGAACCGCCAACCTTCCTGTCGGAGAACGACCCGCTTTACCCACCGAGCCACAGCCGCCCGCTTTAGGGCAGATTTACTGTGCTGGGGAAATAAACATGAGGGTACGACTGCTGATCTCCTAACAGTGCATGTTTATGAACATCCAATGCATTCATTTTCATAATAATGACCAACACAAATGACAGCGCTGTGCATGAGCACACATGGTGCGGCTGCTAGCAGTTTGCAGCTGACAGAGGGCAGGGCAAAGGGGTTTAACAGTCCAGGGAGAGGCAGAGGAAGGATAATCAATATGTTCTGACATGGGGTGACCTGAGGGGGGCTGGGTTGGGTCAGGGCACGATGAGCTCATCACTCTCACTTTTTCCCGTGCGGTGCAACGCTGCAGGGATTATTAAGGTCAAATGAAAAGAGTGTGGGCATCAAATTTGACATCAGTGGGTCAAACAATGTTTCTGCAGAACTCCTGAACAACAAGCCATCATTCACATCTGCCTCACAACTGAGAGTCATCCACCAGCAGAGACTTCACACTTGTTCTGATAACAGCTACGGTAGCAGGTCAAGTACAAATTAGTTAAACATTAAAAGGAGCAAACGGTCTCCTGCAAATCTCAGGAAATCACTACTGTGTTGTTTATTTACTCTCTGAAAGGAAAATTTTTATGAACTGCAAATTTATAAATATAAATAATTAGAGTGAGAAAGTGATCCCTATCTTTTGGCGTTGCGTGCCATCACCGTTTGGTATGATGGTGGCAGCATAAAATACCAGGAGGTACGCCAAAAACAAACCAACCAACCTACAGTGAGGCTTCATGGGCTGTATGACCTGCATGTGTGAGCACCACCGGATGCTACAGCATAGTTAATCACAGGGCCTGGACCTCACAGCCCTCAAGCTGGGGGTGAGCCTTCTGTTCTGTTCTGCTGTGCGAGCGCTTACCGGTATCTGTGTGTTGCTTTCCAGGTAGTGCTGAATGTTGAATGCGTGCTCTGCGGAGGACATGTTGGGCAGAGCGGTCAGCAGATCGATGCTGGTGCTCTCCTGGTTGATAGCTGAGGAGCCCACCACACTGGGGCTCCCCTGGAAGTAGCAGGAACCCTGAGGAGGACTCTGCTCCAAAGACGTGCCGGCCACTTTGACGCCTGAAGATGCAGCAAGGAATGGGGTGTCGCCTCCTGCTGGGCTAGAAGAAAAGTGCTGGTTGAACACGCAGCTCCTGTGTGCAGCTGCCTGGCCACCTGCCAGCCCCTCCTCCTGAGCGTGGTTCAGCATGGCGGGATTCCTTGGCAAAAAGCCCGCACATGGGAAAGTTTGGCTTTGTGAATTTTGGCTCTGGAGCACCGGCAATGTTTTGTGTCCATTCTGCACAATGCTGCCATCAGACAGCTTCTGCTGCTGGCTCTGTGGCCACTGCTGAAACGGGTGGTTGCACATTTCAAAAGGGAGTCTTTCCTGCAGACAAGGTGATGAAAAGCCGAAGGGAACATTAGGTGTTATAGGGGGAGTAAAGTCTTTGCGAGGAATCAGGGGTGGCACACTGTCCATCACAGCGGGTGCTGTATTGTTTGGTAGTGGAACAGAACTCTGTATCTGACAACGTTCTGCCATTGCAGGGATCTGCAAATTGTTTTGACGTGGCAGAAGACGGCTGCCCTGCTGGACTTGACCAGAATTCCCCAGAGGGAAGCCCACGTGCCTGACAGATGCCTGCCCATGGGACTGGTAAGGTGCAAAACTCTCATCAGCTGAGATGTCAGAAACAGTGAGCTCCGGGAGCTCGATAGACGGGCTGAATATATCCTGGAGCTGAAGCTGCTGAAGAGAAGGCAGGCTGGCGTCAGCCTGTGTGATCGAAGGACCTCGGTGGGAGAGGTTCTGAGTGTTGCTGAACATCTGAGCAGGCGCTGCCATGCTTTGCTCTGACATCACTGCTCCGGTGACTGTACCCTGCTGGTGAACATAGAGGCCATTCACTGGAGAGTAGGTGCAGTCAGGGCTGGGTGTCTGAAATAGCTGTGGCTCACAGAGTTCACCGGCTGAGAAGCGGAGAGCCTGAGTAAAGGGGTCCTGCTGATGGTTGTTGACGGCTGTGAGGCAGCTGGGAGTAATGGTGTCCAGACAGTCCTCTGCTTTCTCCTTGAACAAAACGCTATCGATGTAGTCAAATACATCACTGGCAATGATGCTGTCCAGGTCAGACCGGACATTACTCTGCGGATCCTCCTGCCCTAATCTCCTGAGAGCATTTTCCCACTCCATGAGCTCGGCATTATCCACCTCCAAATTTTGCAAAGTGGCATAAAAATCACCACTGTGCGCTATTTTTTCAAAGCTGTCGATCATAGCCATCACTGACTGCTTGGCCTCCTCTTTCACCACGACAGGTTCACTTGTTGCAGCGGTCGCCTCGTTCCCCTGCCATGAATTACTGGCAATGCTGACCAGTGCCCGGCTGTCCATGAACACCTGATCCACAGGCAGAGGGGTCTCTACTGTCTGGCTGTAGGCAGTCTCATCCTGACTCAAGAAGCAGTCCAGCAAAGAGCCAGGCACCACGTCCTTCTTCATGTCATTGCTGCTGAACACTTTATTGGATTGAAACTGTGGGATGTCCACTGTGGGGCCGGTGTTGTAGAGGGTGGCCTCTCCTTTGGTGAAGGTGAAGGGAAGCTGCAGTCTCCTCTGACGCAGATATTCCTCACCCTCAGCATTACTGAAACAGGGCAAACAGCACACAGGCCATTACTGATACTAACTGACACCCTCTTATAATTTGGTGGCTTCTTGGTCAACAATGATATAATCCCACCTGACTTCATAACTTATCCAACTGTAGGGCTCAGATACTCACCTTAAAGCTCGCTGATATGCAATGATAAATTCAGGTCTTCCTCCTTTGGTGATCAGCTTGGCGTTGGCCTTCACCCACACCCAGCTGCCTGGCTTGCTTAGGAGCCTGAACACAGTCATACCACTCTCTCCTGTTTTCAACACTGTGATATTCAGGTGAAAAAACACATACATGAAGGGGTTAACAATATACAAGGAGGTGGTCCATCTTGTATTTGTCCTTTAAGGAATGTCTAACATGTTTCTGGCAGGTTATGAAGGGAATTTAAACCATTGCATAAACATAAACTCAATGTAATGACTCACAAATCACTTAAAGCCTATAGTAAACTGAAAACAGTACATAAACAACATATAAATGTGTTGTTTTTAAGCTGAGATGGGGAGATAACAGGCTGGGAAAGTTCTGTAATAACAAAACCAAAAACAAAAAACTCTAAAATTTCACAGCTGAGCACAGCGTTGGCTGATTCTGCATCTGCAAACCACTTTGCAACCCATCTCCACCCAGCTGCTCTTGTAATGCTATTCATGGTATTTCAGACTTCATCAAGATCATGTCTGTTGTTACTGATACCAGCTCTGTTAATTGAGGGAGTTCTGCTACTCTTCCCAATTTTTAGCTTTTAATAAATGCATGTGGAAGGTCCCAGAAGAGAGCCATACCAGCAAATATCAATCTCTGCAGTTGGACTAATGATCCTAGTTTGAATAATGATAATTAAAAGATTCAGAGAAATATGGGAAATTTCTGTACACAAGTGGAAAGGTCTTGAACCAGTGTTGAAAAGCCTGTGATCTGAAGCCCTTCACACAACCCTGCACTACAAACAGAAAGGATTCTGCAGTGGAAATCACTCCTGAAGACCAAAGTCAGTGAACAGAGTTTGGATCCACAGATGCAAGTTCAAACTTTACCATTCAAAGAAAATGATGTATTAAAAAAGGAGTCAGAATCACCAACATCTTCTCTGAGGTGAAGTGGAAACCTGGTGGTCTGACTAACCAAAAGTCTTGAAAATGATGTCATAGAATAAAGCGCTGTGTGAATGCATGAACCAGGCTTGTATATAGGCACCAATCCATTTACCATTTTTCAAAAAACAGTAACATTTTGAAGTTTCAGGATAGGTTAGAGTTACAGTTGCTAGTATCTTAGTATTAGATTAGATTAGATTAGATTACTTTATTGTCATTTCAACTACATATAAATACACAGTGAAATGATATAGTGTTTCCCCAGGATCCGGTGCCTCATACAAGGGTATTGCCGGCTGGCCAGGGCCCGCCTCCGGCCCAGCACAACACCCTACCCGCGATGTCCTCTTCCCCGGCCACCGGCATCAGGTGACGCC
>VUQH01085917.1:0-18583 GCA_015106775.1 Etroplus canarensis | reverse complement strand
GGAGGTGGCAGAATTGAAGATGTTGAGATTTTCCCTGGGAGTGACCAGGATGGACAGGATTAGAAATGAGTACATCAGAGGGACAGCTCATGTTGAGAAGCTTGGAGACAAAGTCAGAGAGGCAAGGCTGAGATGGTTTGGACATGTTCAAGAAGGGATAGTGGATATATTGGACAAAGGATGTTGAGGATGGAGCTGCCAGGCAGGAGGAGAAGAGGAAGACCACAGAGAAGATTCATGGATGTAGTGAAGGAGGACATGCAGAGGGTTGGTGTGAGGGAAGAGGATGCAAGGGATAGGGTGAGATGGAGGCAGATGATCCGCTGTGGCGACCCCTAACGGGAGCAGCCGAAAGAAGAAGAAGAAGAAGATACTGAGATTTTAGGTTTTATTATAAGCAACTTCCGTTAAACACTGTTTTTTTGTAATTGTTTTCTCAGAATGTTTATATCTGGCCCTTACAGAGCCTAAACGTCTACAGTAAATTTCATTGTACTGTACGCTTGAGTCCTGCAATGACAATAAAAGCTATTCTTTTCTATTCGTGTTTCTATTCATGGTTGAATAAATATGACAAAAAAAGTTTCTACGCTCTCTAAATTTAAGCATTTTTTTCAAAATGTACCCATCTGTCTCACATCCTCTTTTTTAAGACACTAGACTCCACACTCATGTCCTATTTTTGGGCACAGTAGCCCCACCACATTTTCAAATTGCACTAAAGTAACATAATGATGCTCTTATGTTGCTGCAAATATCCTGCTGGTCATGATTACTTTAAGACCATCATCATCCCTGAAAAACATTCTAAACAGTATTTTTTCTCTGTGTTGAAGATGTGTCCTTCAATCTGCTGCTAATTTACATTTACAATCATTTGAGAGTTTGTTAAACTTTAGAAGATTGAAGACATTTATTAAAGCTGACATCATTCTGCACCAAGCAAAAAAAAAGAACAGTGAAAGTTGTATTCAGTCAGTACATTTGAAATATCACATTTGTGACCTTTTAGTGCTGGCATTATTTATTCCTCTGTTGTTTCCTGACTTTAGGTTCGGTGGCTTGTCAGCTGGACAAACCAAGGTCAGGAGAAAATAATCTAGACAATGTAGATTTAACAATACCATCACCCTAATTCGTCTCTTTACACCTGACGTAGTTCACTCTGATTTATCAGTTTCATATAGAGCTCAGACAAAGGATTATGAGGATGTAGGAGGGTTACATATGACAGAAATGGGGCTCAAATTGGGTTTTTGGCTGACAGCCCTGCGGGGACAGTTCAAAGACCGCAGTGTGACTCAGTCACCTGTACAGCTCTGTTTCAAGCCATGCTGATATGCCCCTGAGCTAGACATTCAATCCTTACGAACATCATCCTGGAGTGAGGCAAATCATGAGAGATTTCCTACAAACAGCAAAAATATTTATGTAGAAACATATTTAAGATGTGCAGAGCTAATGAAAACCAAAAACTTATCACTCGTTTCCTCTGGTTATGTTTTTCTGTTTTCATATAGTTCATGCAAAGCATGCAATGTTTTAATGAGCCTGTCATTTGCAGAGCTTTTAGGATCAAAGCATCTGAGTGCTGGGGCGAAAGGCTTGTTCATGGTCAAACTTCACATGACAAATTCACATTATACAGGCTATTTGTATTGCACAAGATACTTCATTAAGCCATAGCTTCAGGTACATTTTAATTGGTATGAGTGCAGTAAGAGCTGTCTCTGGCTTCTCTGTGTGCTGTTACTAGTACATTTTTCCATTTGTAAGTTGCCATTTAATAAACAGCATACTCTGTCTTTCTAGATTACAACCTATGCGCCTCAATTACTCTGATTTTAGTGGCTGTAAAGAGTATGGATCTGTAACTACACACTAAGCCAGGCCCCAATAGTGCTGCACTGACCATCTTTATGCTCTGATAATTCAGGTGCTGCTGACAGGACTTAATAGAAATGCACTTCCAGCACCTTTCACAACCTTCTCTGCCTGATATGTTTATTAATACTTGTCTCTCAGTTCCATGTAGTTTCCCAGAAATGGCTGTCTAGTGCAACAATATGACTGAAGTCAACCTTCCAGCTGTCAGTTTCCAGCTACTCACACTTCTGGAGAATTGTGAAAATTCTTTGGAGTTCAACTTTAATGAGCCATATGGGGAAATGGATCATTAAGTTTGCTTCATTATGTGTTTTTAACTTGCAGTATTGACTGCAGTAGGCAGAGAACATTAACATATGTTTCTATCTGAAAAAACAGGAAATCATTGAAGTCAACAGTATCATTGAAGTCAACAGTACAGTAACAGCATATTCAGATTTAGCAAGTCAAAAACACCTCTGTCCTTATAACTCCAAAACATCATGGAATAATTATTTTTGTCATCGGTGCAGCACTCTGGGGAGCTGAAAAACAGATGATTATGTAACTCTTTCTTTCAGATTTGAGGACATTTCAGGACAAATGTTTAAAATTGCATTCATTTTCTCTGAGGTAACTGATTGAATAAACCATTAAAGTTGTCAGCAGCACAATATCACCGACTCTTATTAACACTTTTCTGTTTCCCTGATGATGTCCCCGCAGCTTCAGTACATCAGCAGCGGTGTTGATGAAACCATATTAATAAGGTGGCAACAAAGAAGCTTTTCAGGCTCATCACTTATTCTCTCGGTCTAATGCACAGAAGCATTAGCTTCAGTGCTTCTATTATAAAATGTAAAGTCAAATCAGTGCTAATCCAGCCATATGTTGTTATTAGGTTCAGATTGAAAAAAACAGCCTGCAGCCTCACAGCTCAGTATCAATGGCAATTTATCAAGTTAATTCCTCTGACAGGGCAATTCATTTTCTGACGAACCACCACGAGCAAGCACACACGTAACCTTAAAGTATGTAAAGCAACATTCATTATTAAGCAGACTGAAGCAGTAATTACAGTGCAGCCATAATAAACTACCCCAAATGTCATTCTCATATCTGAGTTTCATTCAATCAGCTATGCAGCAGCTAGTTGTTTATTTATTCATTCCTTGTTCTTTTCATCTGCAAGTTTCATACTTTCCTCAATATAAAGAGCATTTATATTTAAATTAAGCAAGATATTGTATCTTTCCTAAAGGTCACACCATGAGAATGAACATACACTGAAGGAGCTGCTTGGAAGTGGGCAACCATCCTGAGAAATATCAAAATATACAACAAGCTATTGCATAGGGTTACGTGACCTATACATCAAATAAAATGTAGAGTACATCAGGCTGTAGCAAATTGACAGAAGTATCAAAATTACAAAACAGTATGGGAAAATTCTGGCAATTTAAATACTCTGTAGAAAACTTTGTTCTATAACATCCAACACAATATAATCATTTTTGCAGCCAGGTTTGATTAAAGAAGCTATGCAGTGCAGGAAACACTGAGCTGAAAAGGCACAAGGAACCACAGCTAAGCTCTAAATAGTGGGCATTATTTCACCTGAGGGGTAAACCATGAAGCAAGTTCAACATAGACAGGCTTTTGTTGTGTTAGCTGGCTTGAAAAAACCTAAAACCTCAGTTGGAGATAATGGATGTCATGAAGGTGGTTATCAACTTTCTTTGTCAACCCATGGCTTTTGCTTTTAGATCTGTATAAGCTTTACAAAAGTCAAAAAACGGAAATCAGGTAAAGACTTACAACTCCAAAAGGGGAAGGCAGAGGCAAGGTCCAGGTAAACAAGCAGTGTCAGGTTCTGATTCAGGGGGTGTTTTACGCATCAATTGACTTATCTTCTGCACAAAATGGATCAGCTGTGCACCACCGACTCCAGACAGATAAATGGGTGACAGGGATCATGAAGGACATAAAATATGACAGTAAAATGCAACACTGTTTGAGCAAATAACACAAGAGTAATACTACAGAAAACTGTTTCTTGAGAAGCATGAACCACTGATTTCATGATCATCAGGAGGGGTAAAATAAATATTAATTTAATTTTACAGGTCAGTGTGTTGTGAGTCTTGGTGCTTCTATTTAGTCCTAACCTGATAGCTGCACTTTTGAGCTCTAAAACTTTAAAACACTAAAGGTTACATGGTGCATTCAGTTCTGACCCTCTCCCACAGCCTAACAAAAGAGTTATAGAAATCACTTTAGTTTGTCGCCAGATCAAAGTGAAATAAATTTTATTGGTTGAATATTGTCAGTGATAAATAGCCTAGAAATGTATTTGATCAATTCTCTAATCTGAACTTAAGTAGCTGCAATGCAATTCCATGATTGTAAAAGAGACTTAGCAGCAGATTAGAACAAAATAAAAACATTTACACATTTTCTGCATCACCAACTGAATGGTTGCAAATTCCAATTGCAATCCCACACACACAGCGTGCATTTCTGTAACTTCACAGCTGGGAGTCATTCACATTAGTACGATATGATTGAATGGGTTGCTGTATTCCTATAGCAGAGAACCTACAAAGCACTCAAAGTATACTGTAAATAAAATTATCAATGAAAACATGGCACTTACAGCTAATTTTAAACCAAAACTCTGACCATAGCCTGCTCCCAACAAGGTTATGTGTTCCACATAAAGCCATCTTAAAAGAGAGCTACCTTTGAGACAGTGAAAACTCTAGCTTTAAGGTCAACATGCCTCACTAACCCATTAATCTCACATCGTAGTACACCCCTTTGGGTGAGCTGGCAATCCATATAGCAAAAGCAAGAGTCCTGGGTTTGAGTCTGCCCCAGATCATTTCCTGCATGTTATTCCACCTCACTCTCTTACTGTCCTTTCAGAAAGCAAAAGGCTAAAATGCTCAAAATTAAGTTTGCAACAAGGGTAGATAATCTCAGACTTTATAAGAAATCAAAATATCATATTAAGTGCACCGACAACACTCGAAATAGATCAAACATAAATCCGGGCTGACTGGCCAAAATGGAAAAAAGTGCTAAAAGGCAACACATTTGATAACTTTTTCTGTTAGTTTTGGTGGCTGTCACTCTAAACTGGCCCCTTTGACCTATGATCCATTTTGAGCCCAATTTTTCATTATACATGCTGCCCCTTAGACCCACATTTAAGAAGCATATTATTGCCTATCATTTGTATGCTGATGACTCTCCGATATACCTAACTCTGAAACCGGACTGACTCCTCAATCAGCTCCTTAACACATAAGAACCCAGACCCAGTATTCCTTACAGGAAAATTATGGGGGATATACAACAGACCAAGAGGCCCACACCACTGTAAAAAATGTAAAGTGTTTGTTACATGCATGTCACCATGGGTTCTTATGGGTTAAGATGTTGTTTAGGATAAGTTAAACCCTGACTTTCACAGAATTTCCTCACACTTGATGAAAAAAAAACTGAAATCCTGCTTTTTAACCGCACTCACTGTTGGCCACCTCAGTTTACAAATGTTACTTCATCTCTCAGATCTCTGGCTTCATAATGTAAACCTCATATAAAGACACTAGTATAATTTTTGATTCTCAAATTGAATTTGAAGATTAAATCTGTTTTTGACTTTCAAACCTTTTTTATTTTTAGAATGTGGAAAGTGATCCATGCTCTTATTACATCTAGTTTGGATTAATGCAATTATTTAGATTCTAGATTAGGTAAAGCACTACTGCTGAGATTGCAGTTAACCCAAAATGATGCTGCTAGACTTCTGACTGGTAGATGGAAACATGAACACGTCTCAACCTCATGGTGAAATGTGTTCACTATGATAGGTGAAATGTATAGTTTGGGATTCATTTTAAAATCTGTCTGTTCACTTGTAAGTGCTTGAATGGACTTGTTCAGATTTGTTACAGTGTTATACCTGTAAAATACTTAGATCAGCTGACCAGCAGCTGTTTGTAGCGCCAAGCACCAGACTGGCATCAAATCAGTCCTTCACAGTTGTTGCTCCTTAACTCTGGAATAGCCTCCACCTTACAGAACTGGTGGTCAACCTCACTAATACTTTATAAATCTCAAAAAAAAGGAAAAAATTTACCTCTTCTCTTTAGCCTTTTCAGTTTAGTGTCATTCACAGCTGTGTCTTTTGTCAGTATTGCACTTAAATGTGCTTTATAAATAAACTTGACTTTTAGTTTGCTAGTTAAAACATCATGACAGTCAAATCCAAAAAATAAATAACTGAGGCCAAATTGAATGAACATAAAAGTGTGTTAAGGATGTGCAGCGGATGGCGGATGTCTGCAAAGGATGCTATGTTTTCACTGGCATTGGTGTGTCTGTGTGCAATATAAGTCAAAAAGCTATAAACAGATTTTCATGAGTTTTTTAAGTGGTGAGATGTGATACAAGTAAAAAATTCAAGAGGATTTATAAAAATGATTTTTTTTACAGTATCTCCATATGGTCTACCATATTGCAGTTTGCTCAGGACTTAAGTAGCATTAAGGATCTCATGTCAGATTTACAGAAAGGATGGACCCAAACACATGACACAGAACACCACGTGAAGCTTTCAAAAGTTTATTAAAACAAGGGGGAATTTTGGGGTGGGTCTGTGCTGCAGACCGGGTCGCGGTACTCCAGAGAAGGGAGTGCAGAAAACTGGATACTGAGGAGAGCAGGCAGGTTAGCAGATTGCTAAGGAGATGACAGCAGTGGAGAGATGGTGAGGGTCAATATAACACAAACGCAGACCTCCTTACTATCTACAAATCCACAATCCAACAAACTTAGTCTTGTCTGGTCAGGGTTAAGTAACAGATAATGGCCATAAGTAAGATGCTCCTACAAACTCAAATCCTTTCCAAAACCCCAAAAACAGAAAGCAGGTAAAGACTTGCAACTCCAAAGGAGCAGCCAGGGTCAAACAAAACAAGTGCTGGCAAAAACTACAAGAGACAAGTTGCAATCTGACACTGAGGAGACAGGCAGAGCTGATTATATAGATAAGGGGGAATGAGGAACAGGTGGGAACAATCAGGCTGCTGATTAGGAATGTAAAGCATAACTACATAAAAAGGCTCAACAGGAAAAAGTCTTTACAAAATAAGAGCCAGAAACAGGAAGTCAACTGAAAACTGTGTGTCTCATGGTCCAGAATGTTGAAATATATAGTGAAATTCTTTACTGTGAGTTGACAAATAATGCTACTCACTTGCAACTGACATCAAATTGTGACTGAAACTTTGCTGGTTCAGTAGCATGTCAACACATTTTTTGCATCTTCATCAGTAATGGAGCCAGATCCAGAAGAAAAATGAAGATTTTTTTTTTTTAATAACTTTTGAAGTAAAAATGTGATTCCACATGTGAGAGGCAGGTTTTCATACTCAATTAATCCCACTATGGGGTTAAAATGATCATGGTACTATTGTTTTCAGGTGTAATGGTATCATGGGGGAACTCTGTGGCCTTGGTGGAGGTCAGCTGCACAGCACCGACTTATGAACAGAGAATGAAATAAAGCTGTGCATGCTGCACTGTAGCTGTTCCAAATGCTCCCCTTAGAAAAAGGAAAAATGTAACAATTATTAAGTATAGTTTGGCCAAAGCACACATTTAGAGAGCCTTTCATAAAAACGCTTTCACCCTTTCCATGCTGCCATTCCCTGAACCTGCTATGTTATTAAAATACATATTTTTAACATAAATTAAATTCTTCTTCTCACTCTAAGCTCTGACTAAGCTCCATTGTGTCTTTAAGTCCTCATAGTATCATATTATCCAAATAAAGCATTACATTCTCAAAGTTTAGCCTTACTCATGGTTCCTAAAGTTTTCGGAAGTACAGTGAGAGGCAGAGTCTTCAGCTAGCAGGTTCCTCTCCTGTGGATCCAGCTCCCAGTTTGGATTCAGGAGGCAGACACTCTCTATATATTCAGGTTAAAGTATAATATTTCACTCCCTGCACCTCTCTGTAGGTAACTTTGGCTCCAAGGCTACAGTTTCTGATCTCTGGTATCTAGCATCACCAACCTGCCCGAGGTTTGTTTTTTCTCCTCAATGCTCATCTTTTCTCTCTCTGCTCTCTTCTCACCTCAGTCATTTGTGGCAGACAGCCATCCTCCCCTGAGTTTAGTTCTGTCAAAGATTTCTTGTTTTTGAATGAAAATTTTCTTTCACTCTCACCAGCTTCTTGCTCGAGAGAGAATTGTTGGATTTCTCAGGAATTTTATTTTGCCTTATAACATTAAGTCCTTTGGGAGGACTTGGGTATCATTTTAGACTAAAGAAAATTTACCTGGATATACAGTAAGTGTTAAAGTTTGCCAAGTGTGAATATTCAGTCTAGTACTATTAGAACTGAACTGGAATTAGTTTTGTATTGCTTGAGAATTTTTAGAACACATTTACTTAAATGAGAGCCACTAATTCATTATAATAGTGTAATTTACTCTAAATCAGAGTTTTATTAGGTGAAAGAAAATGATTTTCAGATCCTACGGTGGTTTTGCGATGGGAGCATTGAGACACATGCTACGCTGCTCAAAACATTACAGGAACTTTTTTCCATCACATCATAACACAAAGCCAAATAAACTTCAGGGATATCTGTGCTGTTAGGATGCATAAAACCATTGTGAATCAGTATCATCTGCTCTGGTACAAATGAAAGTGACAATAACTGCACTGGAGAGGCAACAACAAGATAACCTCATAAATAGGGAATGGTTTAGCAGGCAATAGCTAAGAACATTGCTCTCTCCTCACTCCTCCTGACTGATTTTTCTTTTAGTCTTCTTCTTTTGGTTGCTCCCATTAGGGGTCGCCACAGATCATCTCACCCTATCAGTTGAATCTTCTTCCCTCACACCAACCCTCTGCATGTCCTCCTTCACTACATTCATGAACCTTCTCTGTGGTCGTGCCCTTTAACTTCGGCCTGGCAGCTCCATCTTCAACATCCTTTGCCAGTATCCTCATTATCCTTGCTCTGCACATGTCCAATCCTTCTCAGCCTTGCCTCTCTGACCTGAGCTATCCCTCTGTACTGTACTCATTTCTAATCATGTCCATCCTGGTCACTCCCAGCAAAAATCTCAACATATTCAATTCTGCCACCTTCAGCTCCATATCTTGTCTTTTTGTCAGTGCCACCGTCTCCAAACCACACATCATAGCAGATCTCACAACCATCTTGTAAACCTTTCCTTTCACTCTTGCTGCTATCCTTTTGTCACCAGTGTTGCATTTGTTTAGTGTCCTTGTCACTGCTGGTAGCATAAGACTATACCAGCAGCCTATTCAGGTTACACAGGCAGTCCAACTCCAGCAGGATGGCACATCCATAAGAGCATCACAAGAGGACTTGTTGTGTCTCCCCTCAAGACACCAGACTTTGGAGACAGATCGTTACACATGGAGAGCTGGACAGGGTGGAAGATGGGCAACAACCCAGCAGTAGGACTAGTGCCTGCTCCCCTGTGCAAGAAGAACTACCAGGCTCTACAAAATGATCTCCTTTGGGCTACTCATGTGACCAAATTATTAGGAACAGATTTCGTGGGCATGCCATGAGGTCTCAACGTCCTTTAGTGGGACTTGTGCTCACAGTTAGGGATGTCATGATACCAGAAATTTAGTAGTCGGTACCAGTACCAGTAGAATTAGATGATTCTCAATATCAAATTTGATATCATAATTATAAATAGTAATAAAATATTATCCCTTGCACTTTAACTTGAACTCTTTATTAAAAACATCTGAACAATAAAAAATGGCTTTTTTCTCTAAGAATACAGTACTTGATTTTTGTGCTAGTAGTGCCATGATTCCTTTGAATGGCATCATTTTTCAAGTATTTAAGTATTTATATAACATGAGCCATTGCAAACATTTTAGCCTATGGAGCTAATTTCACAATGGCAATTTCAGCTGTCTCAAACTAAATGGTAGCATGTATTTCAGGATAACACTCAAGAGATAATATTTTAGATGTTGTTATTATGATTTGAAACCATCTGGTCTCTTTTAGGTGTTTTGCTAAAGTGGAAGTATTTTCTTAACTGGTCTGAAAAGCAGCGCTTGCATATTGCTTTTTGTGAATCAGTTATCATCCCTTATTCATCCACCTTCAGTCTTAGTACTTCTAGTATTGGACTCCTGACTGCCTTTATTATTAACAAGCTGGGTGGAGCTATCCCAGCAGCTGCACTAGTTGCCATCTTCCATATGTAGTTTTTGCTGTGCCATTTGCAGTTTTTCCCACATTTTTGTCACAAGCACAAAATATTATTACTTTTGTGTTTGTTAATGGGATTGTTTAACAGTTTTAATGTTAAGCTTTAAATTTACTTTACTCTCGCCTTTTATGAGATGTATATTGTCTCAGTACTAAGAAACAGAACTGAAGTCATTAAAAAACATACCACTGTAAAACATAAAGTAACATTTATTAGCTGAAAGTGAAAATGGATCATGGAACCAACTAAAGTTGAATCAATGTGGTCTGTAGGGTGGCTTCCCACTGTGAAGGACTCCATCCTCTCCTCAGTGCAAATTTGGGAAGAGAAAAGAATGGATTGTGTCTTAATTCTTCTAACAGACTTACCTGTATTTTGCAAGTTAGTACACTGTAAAATTAAATAAAACCCACCTTCTTTAGCTAAGTTTTATACACCATCATTGTAATGAATTGTAATTGTAATTTTTCGACAGATGGGATTGCCTAACGTGTACCTTTGGCTGCTCCGTTGTATTCTCCCCAAGGGGTCATCACAGAGGATTAATCTGCATTGGTAATCTGGCAGAGGTTTTGCCCTCCTGACGAAACCCTCCATGGTGAGAGGGGCTTGTGTTCCCACCCGGAAGTGAATTAGGGACTTTTCGCTTGTAAGGTGAGTGGGTAAACCACTACACTACAGGGACACTATTTAAGCTTAATTTGCTGCCACAGCATTGAAAGAAAAAGGCAGGTGCCATATTAGAACAGCAGACAGTATTTGCATATTTTGAGTTGTGTAACACACAGGTACTGAGATTGTGGGCATTTAAATTTAGTACTGGCGCCTTGAACACTTGACATGCATGTTGTAAAGTTGCTGTTTCTGTTGATATGATGCTAAAATGGGTTCATTTTTTAAATGCACTGAGGTAGGGTTTAAAGTGTAATTTTTCAGTTTTGTTAGCTTGAATTTACTCGGTATTCCAAATCTATTGATATTACCTTAGTGACATATATAATGCTCTTAAACGAGAACACTCATATTTTAATAAAAGTAACTCATATTGGAAGTTTGTGATATAAGCTGTTAAACGAGATCATTGTAACCACTAGCTGATTGAGTTTTACTATGTACTGGTAGTGATGGAACCTGAAGCGTACAATTGGAATGTTGACTGGGGTAAAAGGATCTGAAACTAAATGAAAGCCACAAGGCAGAGAACTACACTTATGTGTGTCTGTCATTGACAGAAAACAAGTACAGTAAACTATGAACACTGAAACAAAGACATGTGTTATGGTCCCCTGTCAACCAGGTGAAGACCCATCCACTCTGTCTGTCTCTTCCCTCCTAGCTCTCTCTCTCTCACTGTCGGGCTGGGTTGGGGTCTGGATAATTGTGTTTTATTGCAGGAGCAGGTGTGGGCGTTCTGTGATCCTTTCTACACACTTGCTCTCTATCCTGCTGATTTCCTGCCATGGCTTTTTAATCATGGCTGAGATTCAACTCATCACCGGATCGTTGCTTGTGATCGCGTAAGCTCGTCTAGCTCTGTACACGAACCTGTGTCTCTAGCTGTCAAGTTTAGTTCTAGTCCGCTTTGAACCTCTGCCTTGTTGTACTGGATTCTGACTGCCTGTTCTCTCTCACTCAGCCTGACCTCACCTGTGCTCTTGGAACTCGGACCCCGCCTTGGATCTCTGCCTTGCCGTATCTCTGAGAGAGAAAACTTAGATCACTCCCCTCCATCCAAAGCTTGCTCCCCCCCAACGACCGATTGATATCACTAAAGTTCAGCTGACTTGGTATTATACAGTACTGTGAGGATGCTCTCTTAAAATTTTGAGCAGTGTACTTCTCCCACGTTCTCTTATCCATAGGAATCCAATGTTGTTAATTTTAGACTTAAGGTTTTGCAGCTGTTGGTTGAACTTAGAGATGTTTTTAATCTTCATTTAAGGAGGAAATGGTGTGGTACACAAATGAGGAAAGCAGCTGTGTTGAGAATGAAAGGATAGGCCTTAAGAAGTAATTTTAAACCCTGCTTACTTGATGGTCTTACAGTCCCTTCAGTTGTGACACTGTGGCCATATGAAAGCAGTAAAACAACATTAAAGTCATTTCAGTGAGTTTGATAGCTCTGTTTTTCCACACTGCAGGTCGCCTAAGCTCTTTTACACAGGCTAGTGAGCAACATTATTTTGCATATTTGTAGAGTGGTAATTCCATGTGGTTCTTGTGTGGCAGGAAAACTGATTGTTTCTTTCTTTCAGCATTAACAAAATCTTGATGTTTCAGTGTGTGACTGCTGCACTTTTCTAAAAATATCACAGTACAAAATATGCAAAAACTCAAGGTACACTGTGGCCCATATAGCACAGGCACTGTTGCCCTTTTAAACAAGAAGTTTTCTGAGCATAATTTTCATGAAAAACTTGACGTGTGGAACTGGTTTAATACAGAAGATAGCATTGTGTACTGGTGGCCCAAATTTCATCGTTATTGTTACTTTTATTATTAGACTTTGTGAATGCAGAAAGTAATGAAGCATATTTTAATAAAATGAAAAGATTGTATCAGTTTACATACAGAAATAGTGAACTGTAGCTATTCATGTGACTTGTTTTACTTACAGTGATATGAGGAGATTTATCAGTTTATCCTTAACAAAATGTAAATAAGTTTGCCTGAATTATTTATTTTCTCAGAGAAAAGGTACACGACTATTGTTTTGTATTAGAAAAATATGGAAGACATGTTGCATTTATTTTAATGTTGTCCTTTGAGACTGTTCTTCCTTATAAATAAATAAATTAATTGATTAATTAATCAATTAATTAATCAAAAATAAATAAATAGTGCAAACAGCCTATTATAAGCCATTCTTGCATTTCTTTGTAAGTAGCCTCTAGTTGGCACTGCAATTACTATTGGAAGAAAAAGCAGGCGTTATTAGACAGTTCCAGAGACATAATATCCACCAGGAATTCTCCAAAATGACAGACCTTGTTTGATAGTAAATGTTTCTTTCAGTCTTGACTGTCCCATAACCTTAACTACGCGTTTGCTACTTAAATAGTGACATTAAACTCTCTGCAATTAGAACTCATTTCCATCCAGATTTAGCCAAGATGGTTTTGCCTCCAATTCTAAACAAAGAAAAAATATTTACACTTTGGGAGTAAATTAATACATAGCATATATACAAAAAGGTAAAGAAAAGCCATCACAAAATCTAAATAAATCTGATAATAATGATTGTGCAATGCAGCTAAAATTATTTAAAGAGCATTAAAAAACTACATTTGATAATGGTTTTACAAATCAATATCTGACCACTTTATTAGGTACACCTGTTCAACAACACATGTATCTAGCCAGCAAATCACATGACAGTGACTTAATGCATGTTGACAGTAAACATATAGACATGGTCAGGACAACCTGCTGAAGTTCAAATTGAGCAAAAATTCAGAATGGGAAAAAAAAGTGTTTTAAATAACTTTAAATAACTACCACATTAATTTGTCTCAGTATTTCTCAAACAGCTGATCTGCTGGAATTTTCCAATACAACCATCTCTAGGGTTGAAAATGGTCCAAAAAAGAGAGTAGTTGTCTTGGCTAAATACAAAACCACTTGCCACTCCTGTTAGCTAAGAACAGGAAACTGAGACTATAGTTTGCATGGGTTTGCCAAAACTGGACAACAGAGGATTGGAAAAACGTTGTCTGGACTGAGTCATGACTTCTGCTGCAATGTTCAGATGGTAAGGTTGGAATTTGGTGTAAGCAACATGGAAGCATGGATTCATCCTCCCTTCTATCAGTGGTTCAGGCTGCTAGTGGTGTAATGTGAGAAGTGACAACTAAGTATCATTTAAACATCTACCAATCTACCGGAGTATTGTTGTTGACCGTGCCCATCCTTTTAGGACTATAGTCTGTCCCTCTTCTGATGGTTGTGTCCAGCAGGGTAACACACCATGTCACAGAGCTCAAACCATCTCAAAATAGTTTCTTGAAAATGACAGCAAGTTCACTGTATTCAAATGGCCTCCACTGCCAGTACAGTAATTCAATACAATCATTCAATACAGTAATTCAATTCAGTTCAATTCAGTTTTATTTATATAGCACCAATTCCCAACCAAAGTCGCCTCAAGGCACTTTACACTGTAAGGTAAAGATCCTGCAGTTTTAGAAAAAAACCCAAAAATCAAACGATCCCCTATAAGCAAGCACTTGGCAACTGTGGGAAGGAAAAACTCCCTTTAAACAGAAAGAGACCTCCAGCAGAACCAGGCTCAGGGATGGGCAGCCATCTGCCTCAACCGGTTGAGGGTGAGGAGAAAGAGAAGAGAGAAAGAAGAGAAAAGAGAGACACAAACTATGGGAGAGAGAAGTAATTTAATGACATGCAGCACCTTTGGGATGTGGTAGAAGGGGAGATTCATATCATGGGTGTGCAGCCCAGAAATCTGCAACAAATGTGTGATGCTAACATGTCAATATGGACCAAAATCTCTGAGAAATGTTTACAGTACTTCGTTGAATCTATGCCATGAAGAATTAAGACAGTTCTGAAGGTGAAAAGGGAGTGTAACTCAGCACTAGCAAGGTGTACCTAATAAAGTGTGTAAATATCAAACAAGCTGGAACTTTGAAAGAACTTTCAAACAAACATCTCTTTGCTACTTTGTCTGATCTATATATTTAATCCTAATATACATGATGAGCTACCTGGCTGCTTGGTGTTATAAAAGGAGAAACAGTTAGCTGTTAAATCATTAACAGCTTGTAAATTACTTGTAAAAATCAATTCTACAGATCACAGCACAGGGAGCAAGTTCTAATTGGTGACATCCTTCTTGGAAAGGGCATTTAAGTTTTTTCCCCTATATGTATTGATGTCTGCGAATAAAAAAAATTGCAAATCTGTTATTTTTATTTATTCATCCATCCATCCATCCATCCATCCATTCATCCACTTTTAACCACTCATCCAGTTCAGGGTCTTACGGGGGCCTGGGGGGTTTGAGACCTTCCCAGCTTTTACAGGGTGAGAGGCAGGGTATTAAGCAATAACTGTAATTATTTCTCAGCTGTGTAATCTACACATATCATAGGTAAAAGCTGTTTTTGCTTTAACCATCTGTTCCATCACTGATATAATTCTCTAAGCTCAAACATAGTGCACGTACACACCTGATGCCAAATGTTAATGTTACTGTCACTTTATAAGAACAGCTAATTGCAGGCTGTGACCTTTTTTCATGCATATATTTCAAAAGCGATTACCACTTTAGATAAACTAATACATTTAGTATAGCACTGTCCCTTAAATTGTTGCTCTCCATTGGGAGGGGGTTTTTGGTAGTCACAGATTGATGCTATAACCATTATTTATGAATTGCGGGAGGTGAAATGTGTTTGTTAGCAGCCTCATTTCATTTTAAGCTGTTCTTAAACATTGCTGTGACCCCAACTACACCACTGTATGCATAACTAATACTGCAATTCAACACCAAGTGCAGGAGCTTTCCAGTGGGGGTAAATACAGAAAGTTACAGCCATAGGGAATTGGTGCTAATCTGAAATCGGGCCACTTCTTTCCCAGTGGAACACACAAAAAATATAATGACTCAATCATATTTGGAATAGAAACTGTCAATATCAAAAATGGGTGGAAAATGAGGCAAGTGTCACAGAGTCAGACATTTGATTTATTACATTTCACGTGTCTAGTGTGAAAATGTTCAGATATACATTTCACTTTTAGACTGGTTTTATTGTGTTCATATATTTTTGACAGTCTTTGACAGTTAGGAGACAACTCAATACATCAAACTCTCTAAACCGTATGTGCTGCTTGCTGCAACTTCAGCCACACTGATGCGAGGATGCTGATTGTTTTTGTGAAAATTTTAGGGAAACACTAATTGAAACAAAAAGCAGAAGAAATGTCTTATCAAATGTCCAGATTCTCCAGATATCAAAGTAAGAGTCAATTTTTTTACATCATTCAAGGTAAAATCTACTGAAAGCTCTGTGTGCATGCATACACTTATGGGCACATGTGAGTCATTAAAGTCATGATCCATTGATCCTCTGTATTGACAGCTTTCACTTCTCATTAAGTCACAGGCATCCATCACAAAGCTGGAGGTTTCCAATGCAACAGTTAGTGGGGGATTGAGGGGAGAAGCTCAAATGTACCGTGGCTGACATGCAGAGGGGTCAGGAAGGCTCTCACTGTGTGAAAACACAAGCTGCAGAATAGGCTGGCCTCATATCTATAAGTGGTGCAAATCTATAATACGTGCTTGCCTTTATGTGTGCGTGTGTGTGAAACACTCAGTAAACATAACAGTTTCTACAGGGAGCTTCTGTACACCCACTGATGCCAAGCATGTTTTAAGGCCGAGGGGCAAAGCAGCACAGAGATGACTTCTGATTCCGTGAGACAGGAACATCTCTACAGAGTGCTGCTGTTTTCTCTGTGTAATATCAGGCTTCAGCGGATTTGTGATCTGTCTCCGATTTGATTGTTTTATATATAGAAGCATATTATGTTGGTATTAGGACAGTGCTGTTCATCTCAATGCAAAGACAGAAAAACAAACATGAAACATGAGTATTCAGGTGACATTACGCTATTTATCTGGATTATCTAAGACAATGCAGCAGGTCCCATTCCGTGTGAAAATTGTGATGTTTTGATTTTTAAAAAATAGGTAAAAAAAATAAAGGCTGTGTTGACTTTTCTAAATAAATATGACTTACAAAACAGTTAGTTTAACATCTATTACATACATACCACAAACATATCAAGGACAAAACTAAAAAAATAAGAGCCAAATTGTATTAATATTCATAAAAGAGGTGCTGTTTTGTCTATGGTTGGGCAAAATATTACAGACACCCAGCATTAAACCAGAAATATTAATTCTGTTGCACATACAAGAAAATGTCATTCAAAATCCTATTTGTATTTTTAAAAATTCTACTAACTTGAATTACAGTCTTGTGATAGCACCTTCCTCTGCAGTTAGTTATGTGGCTCACTTGTTACATAGACTGTATAAAAAGATGGATGTTGCCGTCTTTGTTTACAGTCAGCAGGGGGTGATGCCTTGAGTTGCAAAAAGAAGCCACAGTTTCCTGATGAGTTTATGGTCTCAGGTGCTACTTTCTTATCTGCTTTGATAGAGTGCTGTTTGCAATTTTTGGACCCTGATAGAGTAAAATAGATGCTAAGGCAGAGCATATTTAAAAGGGTGGCTACCTTGTAATTTGAAGGTTGCTGCTATAGTATCCGTCCCAGTCTTGTGCAATAAATGTACCTTCGGCCACACCTTTGTATTTTCCCCAAGAGGTCACCACAGCAGATTAATCCTTTATGCCAAATGCTCTTCTTGACATAGCCTCAATGGTAAGAGGGGCTTGTGCCCCCACCTGGAATTGAACCAGGGACCTTTCACTTATAAGGTGAATGTTTAAACCACTGCACTACAGGGACACATTATCATTAAATTGTTATCTTGTTGGACTGTACTAGAGGAATTTATAATGAAGTGACTGTTAAATTTTTACACTAAGTAAATGTAGTAATCAAAAATAAACAAAACCATAATTCACTTCATGAGGTGTGTTACTCTTATCAACG
Source organism: Etroplus canarensis (assembly GCA_015106775.1). Lineage (NCBI taxonomy): Eukaryota > Metazoa > Chordata > Actinopteri > Cichliformes > Cichlidae > Etroplus > Etroplus canarensis. The sequence goes on along the minus strand of VUQH01085917.1, from coordinate 773 downwards.
TGTCAGCTGTTGGTCACTGGTAGGTGTAAGGTGATGTATGTTGTAAAGCCTGAAATGGCCAAGCCAAAGTAAATCCAAATAAATAACATGGTGCTTGGTAAAACACTGAGACAGACAGCTCTTAAATGCTCCCAGAAGACTGGACAAGGTGCTCCCAGTGGCATTAATTAACTCCACCTACCAGGAACCTGCGAGGCAACAGAAAGGAATGAACAAGGCTAAAAATACAGCAGGCATGGCCAAGGCAGAGGACCATCACACCAGTCATTATCAAAATTTATAAAAAACTACAGCAACGGGCAACCTACAGAGCTGAAAAATCAATCTGAATGCCTAAAGTTGCAGTTCCTCTTGTGGAAATTGTAGGTGGGCTCCAAAGGGTATTCATCAGAGTTATTATAGTTTTATATTTTCTAATTAGTTTTTATTTTTATTTCATTTTGTTTCTGTTTTCAATTCAGTTTAGTTTCTGTTAGTTTCCAGAGTGGGCTTGCTCGTTTTGGTTTGTTTTAATTGTTTGAAAATGTTTAGTTTTAGCTTGTTTTTTGATAGTTTCAGTGTTTTAGTTTTCTTAATTATTATAATATGGATGGTATTTGTCAGGGGATTATTACAGGTGAATAGATCAGAAATGAAAATTAAAAACACAACACTTTGAGCAGGCAGATGTGTCACAATCATGTAGACATCCTGAGTCTCAATAAACAGATGCACCAAACCCTCATCAGACAGACTGACTGACCAGATATAACCCAACTGACAAAGACTAGAAC
>VUQH01085916.1:0-10029 GCA_015106775.1 Etroplus canarensis | reverse complement strand
TTTTGGCGCTAGTGTCTTGTTCTTGTGTTTTCTTCTTTTTGCCTTTCTTGTGTACTGTTTTTGCATTGTAGGGTGTCCTTGGCATTGTTTGCATTGCATTGCATTGTTGCAACTATTGCACATGTTGCACACATTGCACTTTATTTATTTATCTCTTTTTTAAAATCTTTTAAACTTAAATTTTTAAACTATAGAAATAAAAACTAGTCCTGTCTCTGTCACATTTCATATGTTTACATGTTTATATGTTGCACCAGGTCCTGGAGAAACACTATTTCATTTCACTATGTTCTGCGTCAGCTATATGTGGTTGAAATGACAACAAAGCTCTCTTGAATCTTGAATCTTAGGGTGTCACACTTATGCAGCCAGATTATTGTACATTTTTATTTTTTATATTTTTCCCCCAACAGATTTGTTTCTTTTAGAGCTAAACTATACAGGATATAGATCACATTAAAGGTGGAAGAAGTTTTGAAGTTATGTGTTATCGTGAAACTCCTCTGTCTCTCTTTTGTTTCCAGGTGTGGTTCAAGAACCGCAGGGCCCGGAAGAAACGGCACTGAATCTCCTTCCTCTTCCCTCAGCGCTGAAGTAGAGATGAAGATCTTCATGTTCACCCCCGCACTGTCCACTTGCTGTTCAAACTCCCCCTGCAGAAGTGAAGCCTGGAGCCGAAGTGCCTTAAACCTGCATTCTTTCTAATGGCCAGCAGGGGGCAACACTCTGTTTGTTTAGAAGTTCTTGGGCAAATTGCCCTCAGGGCTTTTGGATGCTTTCTTGATGAGTTTATGTATATCATTGGTTTTATATCTTAGTTAACACAGAATGATGTTCATTTATGAGTTTTTGTTTTTTATTTGCTTGTTTTAAATCCTAATTAAATACTAATAGATATGTGTTACTATGTGATTGATTAGCTGTCGGCCAGTGTAGTGTTCTATGGTTTCTGTCAGATTCACTCCACACTAGTGATGCCTGCTTTTAAAGAGTAAAATGGCAACATCTAAAGGGCCAACATGTTTGTGATACTGCCCCCTAGTGGCAGCACACAGCTCCAACATATGGGACTGCAAAGATCTGCCCATGAAGAACCATGCCGGGACCTTAATGTGCACATTATGGCATCTTTCCAGCCATGATTAGTGTGATATGAGACCAACCTCAGGGACAGTTGATGGTCAAATGTTTAAGCTCTGCTGAGTATTTTTATATCTTTTCTGTTTAACTTTATTAAAATACAGTACTGTGCAAAAGTCTCAAGCCACTTGTCATTTATTCATATTTTGCTGGAAAAATGGGGCAACGATTTATTGAAATGTGCACAAACATAAATGGAAATACAGCAAATTGTACAGTTTGTACAATTCTAAGCAGCTTGAAGACCAGTATTTGTTCTGAGCTCCTTTATTCTTCAGCACAGCCTGAACTCTGAGCCAAGCTTTCTGTCATTTCTTCAAGTATCTTCAGGAATAGTTCTCCAGGCTTCTTGAAGGACATCCAAAGCTCCTCTTTGGATGTTGGCTGCCTTTTGTTCTGTTCTCTGTCAAGATGAGTCACTCAGTAAGACTTTGTGCCACTGATCTTCAGTCCAGTTCTTGAGTAATTGTGCATACCTTGGCCTTTTCTACCTGTCTCCTTTCCTTACACCCTACCGTCTTTTTCCTTCGGCTGCTCCCGTTGGCGTTCATCACAGTTAATCATCTGCCTCCATCTCACCCTATCCCTTGCATCCTCTTCCCTCACACCAACCCTCTGCATGTCCTCCTTCACTACATCCATCAACCTTCTCTGTGGTCTTCCTCTTCTCCTCCTGCCTGGCACTTTTCATTTAAGAATTAACTGTTGCCCATTTAAAATGATTTTCATTTTATTTTATTTTGCTGGTTACGTTTAGACACTAAAAGCTATTTGGATAGATTTAGGAACTAAACACTATTTGATAAGTTTGGGCACCAAGACTTCTTGAATAAGTTTAGATATTAAAGAGTACTTGGTTACACACCAAGTTCTACTTGATTAGTTTTAGACACCAAAACTACACTGAAAAATAGTCAGTTAGATTGAGGTACTAACATCTATTTGGTTAGGTTTGGGCACAAAGTTACTTGGTAAATTTTAAGCACCAAAAACACTTAATTAGCTTTAGACAACTGAAAACTACTTGGACTTAGTGCCTAAACTTGCCTGAGTAATTTTTTATCTCCTAAGAACTACTTGGAACGGTTAATGAATTGAAAATTACTCAGATTTAGGGACTAAAAATTACTCAGAGTTAGGCACCATAAACCACTTGGTTATATTTAGGCACTGAAAATTCCCCGGTTGAGTTTAGACACTAAAAACTACTAGGTGCTGAAAACTACTGAAAAAATACTTAGTTAATTTTAGGCACTGAAAACCACTTGGATTTAGGAGATAAAAACTGCTCAGATACGTTTAGGCACTAAGAACTACTTGGTTAGGTTTACGCGACGATAGCTACTTTCAAAGTTTTAAGAACCAAAACCACTTGGTTAAATTTAGGCATGAAAACTAAAAAGATTTAGGAACTAAAAACTATTCAGTTAGGTTTAGGCACTTAGAACTACTTGGTTAAGCTCTAGGCACTGAAAAATGCTTGATTAAGTTTAGGTACTAAAACTACTCAGGTAAGTTTAGGCATTGAAAACCACTCAGTCAGATTTAGGCTCTAAAAATGACTCAGTTAAGCTTAGGCACTGTAAAGTACTCGGTAAGGTTTAGGCACCAAAAGAGACTTGATTAGATTTAAGAAAACTTGGCTCCTTAGGGAGAATACAAGGGAGTAGCTGAAGGTTACACCCTTTGTGAATTGGTGTTGTCAAAAAAGATGTGCTCTGAAAATTGGCCACCAGGGGTCAGTATTAATCATTTTTGGATTTCTTACTAGACAAAGAAAGCTAAAAATATGGAAGGTGTAAATTTCAAAACTTTCATTGGCTCCATTTTGTCACATGCCATTTTATAAATAACAATCAAATATCTTACAGATAAATTTAGCAAAAAACAGCAGACGGAAACGTTAGAAAAACATCAAATTTTTATTATATTCATAGTTATTATTAGAAGCATTTCCATGCTAATGAGAAGAAGATACATACAGTATACTGAAAACCCAGAATGAGAAAATACTGAGAGGAAGTTACAGAGAGAGAGAGCATGCAGTGAGGATCTGTTAGAAAGAAGACGTCCGATGCTCGTTCTCCCGTTTCTGCTTCAGTGTCCGTCAGCTTTAAAACACACTTTTAAAAACAGGAGTGTCTCACACACACGGACTGTAACCAAGCACAAAGTAACGCACACGTACACACACTTTACAAAACCAGAGAACAAAAAGTACACTTAGTGAAGTTATCAAAATATATGCTATATACTGTATATTCTTAAGACTTTTAAAACAACCGGTGCTGAGTTAGTTTCTATGACTTCAATATTATATTCTCAGACACCCATCAGTTACAGAGGATTTAAAGGACAGAACCACTGATTCTGAGTCTGATTCAGCCCATTAACCACAAACCACTGTACCTGACATTTCTGCTAATTACCTTCAGTTTATTGGTTGATTTCCTTCCTTTCAGGCAGCTGCTGGTGTCAGTTTAGCTTATAGAGAGGTTATGTTGCGAATAAGAACTGAGCCACAAAAACTGTTAAATAACTCCTGGATTTATATTATTATGGAAGAATTTAATTATATCCCTAAAAAGTGGGCGTATAATGGACTAATCAGTGCCACCACTGCAAATCCTGTCATTAAATAGGGCACTCATTTTGGGACAGTGATAGACCTCCACGAAATCTGGAACTGATTAGATTTTCAGCCTTTTTGAAAAATATGGATTCGCCACCAGGTGGTGTTATCTGTAAATTTTAAAAAAAATGTTTGAGCCATATGTTTGTGACAATTCATCAGATCTGCACAAAACGAAAACCAAGTTGGTATCATACGCGTTCATGGTAACACAAAGTCTCTACTGCCACCGTCCGTTGCTGGTGCCGCTGCCAAAATGAGTAAAATGATCTGCAGGAAACAAAAGCCAAATTGATCGTGGAATGATATACTTTCATCATGACACCATGGCATGTCTGCTGCCATTACCATTTGCTGTTGCCATGACTGAACTCTGACATTTTGACAGGGATACAAAATTTCAAACTGACATTTCCGCTGCCTTAAAGTGAGGAAAACTGCTTTAAAAACTCACAGAAACCTTTTAAAACCAGTTAGCAGAAATGTGAAGTAAACAAGTTGTAGTTAAAAAGCTAAACCAGACAAAAAACGTGGTAAAGTCACTTAAATGAAAGTGAACTTATGTAATGATAAAAATTTCTGAAATGCTTTTTAATAACTGGTGACGCTTAGAAGCCAAACCAGAGAAAGCTCCACATTTACACAGTAGTCAGAACACTACGTTCAAACCAACATATTGACTGTACTGTTACTGTACGTTTACTGTACAAAGACAAACTTCCACCATCACTGTGGTCCACTGATGCTCGCCTAAGATGAAGGAGTCAGCAGATCCCGACTCGATGGAGCTTTAACATCAAACGCTGTGCTACAAAAGCTGACTTGTAGCAACACATTTCCTAAGTGAAGCTATAAACAAATGCAAAGTACATGTGGATTAATTTCAGTTCATCAAGCTCCTTTGTTTGGATTTTGACTGAGATGGCTGAGGAATGCAGCGTGAATGTTTGCGAAGGTAAAGCAGTAGGTCATCTGCATATCGCTTTAACGTCACGTTTTACAAAAAGCTGTCAGGACATTTGTGGACCATTCCAACAGCTCTATTGATGTGGAATTGTTTTCAGGATTGTGGCTAACATGAAAGCTAAGTCCATTTTTTGAAGTAATGTTGCAAATTTATATTTAATCTTTGCTAACATTAGCTAAGACGGATGCCAAAATATCACATTCATCTCATCCTTAAAGGGTGAAAGTCTTTGGGGAAGTTTTCAGGACATTTTAAAACTAGCTTAAATGTCTTTAAAATTATCTTCAGTGCTACCAAGCCAACAGTTTGGTTCCAAGGAGGACACCATATAACTTGACCTACAAATCATTTGCCCTTCTTGGCTGCTCGTTATCCCATTTAGTAGCGGCACTCATATCTAAGCTTTGAGTTCAAGCAGGAATGAATGAACTAAATCCTGCTACTGGTGGAGCTAAACTGAGCACTCAGATGACCATAATAGCAAAAACACTGCAGTTATCATTAGTATAATGTTGAAGCTGTTTCCACGGGCACAAACAGGACAGTTATCAACAGCGGTGTGCAGGAGCAACCACAAAGTGTTTCCTTTAGCCGAGGCTACAGGGTAAAGACACCAACTGAGAGAAAATCCAACAAGCTCAATCTGAAAACTTCTTGCTGACCTCTTCAGAGGCTTGTGGACTTAAAACTCCAACAAGCACGTTTGGAATTCAAGAGTCAAAACCCAGCACTCTTTAAAAAGGACTTTTAACAAGTGATTTGCAGGTAAGATTTTCTTAAATTTTTACACCACCAAGAATAAAAGTTATAAAACAGAGTACATTTTGAGAGGTTTGATCTGGCTTTCTAGCCACCCATCCACCTATTTTCTAAAGCTTCTCTGGGTCCACCTTGAGAGAGATTTGCCACACCAGTCTAACAATCTCACTAAAGCCCAATCCACAAACAGCGTGATTAGGCTTTTAGCTTTGTAGCCAACAGTTAGTAACTAGTGGACATTTCAGGCACCCAATTGCATTGGTAACACTCCATTTTTTACCATGTGGTCAAACAGTATAATGCAAAAGTCTCAAGCCACCCCTCCTTTCTTAATGTTTTTAATTTCTTGTCATTATTAAAATGGTCTTGAGCAAGAGTTCTCCAAGACCTTTTCACTGTACTGTATGTCAGTTAGGAGTCCTGTGATCAACAGCCTCAAAGTAGTGATAAAACGTAACTTAAAAATGTGAGGATCTGACCTCACTACGCAAAACCTTAAAGACTTCTTGGTGTTTTCTAGTTTACTTGCTACTGTGGCTAAAGTGAAAAGGCTACTGAATTGACGCTGAGGTTCAGTTTCTTTAGTTCTTCTTTATTTGTCTGGTTAACCTTTCGTGGTGCCTCGTCCCCGGCAGCCTCGGCCATCGGGATTGTGAGCGTGTTCATCTCTCTGTATCGGTGTGCTTACAGAGCGCAAAGAGACATTAACACAGGGACCATTTCCACAAAGAGATAGGTACACTGTTTACATATTGCTGTTTTCAGTGATGCAGAGAGATTTTACCATGAAGCACACATTTAGGTTAAATTGTGTTTTTGTTTTTGCAGATGCTCACATTCACAAAATGTACCAAAGTGTTATATAAATGGAAAGAGAGAGAGAGAGAGAGAGGGATGAGAGAGGAGGGGGGAAAAGAAGAAAACTCTGGACAGCTCATTTAGGGGGTTAAATTCCTACATAAGGTAATTAAAACTTCAAAATGCAGGTGATTGATGTTTGATGAATGGACTGAATGTCACATTTAGTTTAAACTCAAGCTGATCTTCAGTGGGAACATAAAGACATGAATATCTCATGAGGCGGGGCTGGAAATGCTTCAGATTTTTTGTTACATCAAAGAAAGTCGCCATTTTGGATGAGTTAGCAGTTTTTGGTTATCAACAGATTATAACTGCAGCTTGTTATAACATTACATGGACCAGTGTTTGTATTTGGGAATATGCTGATTAATAATGATTATTAATAAAAGGTACTTTTTGTAAAGAATCCTTTGTTAAAAGAAATGAAATTTTAACGAGTTTTAAACCTTCAAAAATTGACAAACTATTTACCACAACAGAATATGACTCTATGCCCAACACATCTGTGTATTCTGTTGCAAATCAATAATCCCTTCAAAACGTATAGGGACACATGCCAACTGAGGTCTATCTTGCTACCCAGGTGTGTCGTCTAAGACTGACTGTTTAAACTGTGGCTTCACCTGTGAAGACGGCATTTATACTTAAGAAGGGCAGACCAAATTAAAGAACAGAGAGCTGACTATGGCAGAAAAACAAGATGCAATGTACTTATTAGCAGGAAAAATCAAAAATCCAGATTGGAATTTGGAAAAAATCAAAGTCCAGCAATAAGCCACAACAGTTCTGGAACAAGGTTTCATGGGCTGATGAGACCAAGACGAACCTTTACCAAAGTGATAGAAAGCCCGAAGTGCAGAGAAAGAAGGGGCCTGCTCATGATCCTACACATACAAGCTCATCTGGGAAGCATGGGGGAGGCTGCGTCAGGGCTTGAACTTGCATGGCTGCCTCTGGAACATGCTTAGTTACTTTTGTTGATTTAACTCATGGTGGTAGCAGCAGAATGAACGCAGAAGTCTACAGAAACATTTAACTGCCAATTTATGGAGTAATACCACCAAACTAATCAGGAGGAAGTATATTATGATCCAAAACACGCCGCCACCTCAACAACGTGCCATGGTCCTCCTTGCCTTCAAGCAGCGACCGCTCGCTCTCTCGCTCTCCTGTCTGGGTTGGGCTCTGCTTGGTTCCAGGAGTGGGAGTGGCTCGTTTTGGGGTTAGGCTGGCACACCTATTCGCAGTTTCATCACTGCTGTATTTAAGGCTGTGGCTGCTCTCTGCTCCTCGCTGGATCGTTAGTGTGGTAAGCCAGGCCATCTGCTCCTGGTTCATGATGTTTTTCTAGAATTCTTACCTCATTTCCCTGCTGCCTTCTCTAACATTACGCAAGCATTTGCCAAATGTCATTTTTTTCATGCTTGGCCAAGTTATTTTATTTGGTAGCTATGCAATATCATTTTAAATGGTTGGGACGGACAACTACACTAAACCTTCCTTCGGCTGCTCCCTTGTATTCTCCCCAAGGGGTCGCCACAGCAGATTAATCTGCACTGGTAATTTGGCAGAGGTTTTACGCCAGATGCCCTTCCTGACGCAACCCTCCATGGTGAGAGGGGCTTGTGTTCCCACCTGGAATCGAACCAGGGACCTTTCACTTGTAAGGCGAATGCGCAAATCACTACGCTACCGGGGACACTACCACAACACTAAACCATTGAAATAAAATGCTGCCATCTTGTGGTGAAAGTTTCCATTACATTTGCTAAAATGTTTTTACAAAAAGTACCTTTAAAGATTAAAACTGAGACTGTTTTTCAGCCGTTATGAAGGATAAAAGGTTCTTTGTGGTCGGATTAGTTGGAAAAAGCAAATAAAAACACACGTTCTCATTATAAAATATTAGCATCCACATCTTTGCTTGTACAGTCCGAGATTTTTCAACCAAGAGACCAAGAACCGTTTTAATTATCTCACTTTCCACCAGTGGAAATAAAAGTCTGTTAAACTACGATAAAACCAGCAGTGGGTTAACCCCGTTTTCATGTCTACGATTAAAGCATGCAGGTGTTTAAAGGTTTTCACCCACAGTTTGGAGTTTATAAAGCTCTCAGGGATTACATTAAACATACGTAAGCATGATTTTCTCTGCAAATCAGAAACCATGCACCCGCAATATTTTTACATATGAACTCAAACGGAGATGGCAGAGGTTCTTGGTCTCAGGCGGTTCGAGTTCCCATGCACGGCCTCTGTTCTGGTACGAATCCTCCGGATTGAAAGAGCATGAAGACATTTGCAAAACCACAGAGCACAGGTTGGAATATCTGCATTATTTCCTAAGTTTAAGCCAGCTTGTGCCATGCTTGGCGTTAATGAGAAAATCTGACGAAGACCCAAAACTAGCAGCAGCAAAAACCTAACATATAGCAGCACAAAATAATAATATGTGGGGGTTTTCAGGCCCCAAATAAAGGTACAACACGGACAGATACCAAGCTGGGACAATGAGTTGATAAGATGTGTAAAAGGGCATTTTTGGAGGAATTGGATTCTCAGTTTGATTAAAGGAATGCAGGACGTTTTGATCAGATACAAGGCACTATAGATTTTGCTATAGAACGGCTAAATTAGGAGGATTCGGGGCTGAGTGAGAGAGAAGAGGGACGAGGGGTTCACCACGAGAAGTTTGACAACGGCGAAAGTCAGTGAAAGCAGGAGTAGAAGATGGAGAGAAAGAAGAGTGGAGAGATCGATCTGGTAGAGTAGGGGGAGAAGGGCGTAGTTAGGACTGCATCTCAGCACGGAGCATCCATGGAAACCAACAACAGAAGAGCAACCTGCAGGGGGCGGAGAGGAGGTGAAAGGAAGGAGGGAGAAAGAAGAAGAGCAGGAGAGGTTAGTACAGCAAATCAACTCTGCTCGTTTTTACAGCTCAGAATGTGCAAACGGAAATTCTGCATTTATGTATTCAGTTTCTGCCACAAGTGGTGAAACAATTCACTCCAACCTCCAAACGTGGACGTTCTGCCCTTTAAAAGTGGAAAATATTAATTCCATGGAAATGAATCAGTAGGAGTTGTTCAAGTATCTCGGGGTCTTCTCCACGAGTGAGCGGACGATGGACAGACGGATCAAAGCAGCGTCTGCAGTGATGTGGACACTGTACCGGTCTGTCCTGAAGAGGGAGCTGAGCTCTAAGGTAAAGCTGTCAATTTACTGGCCGAGCTACGTTACATGGGGTCAAACATCCAAAGCAACGGACAGAGCACAAGAGAGGTGAAGAAGAGAGTGCAGGCAGGGTGGAGTGGGTGGAGACGAATGTCAGGGGTGCTTTGTGACAGAAGGATAGCAGCAAGAGTGAAAGGGAAGGTTTACAAGACGGTAGTGAGACCTGTTATGATGTATGGTTTGGAGACTGTGGCACTGACAAAAAGACAGGAGGTGGAGCTGGAGGTGGCAGAGCTGAAGATGTTGAGATTTCCCCTGGGAGTGACCAGGATGGACAGGATTAGAAATGAGCACATCAGAGGGACAGCTCAGGCAGAGATGGTCTGGACATGTTCAGAGGAGGGACAGTGGACATGCTGGACAAAGGATGTTGACGATGGAGTTGCCAGGCAGGAGGAGAAGAGGAAGCAGGGATGGGGTGAGATGGAGGCAGAAG
>VUQH01085915.1:0-25723 GCA_015106775.1 Etroplus canarensis | reverse complement strand
CTCAAAGCAAACATTGCATCTGTTGTACTTTTTCTCGGCATGAAGCCATACTGCTGCTCGCTGATGGTCACCTCTCTTCTTAGCCTAGCTTCAACAACCCTCTCCCATATCTTCATGGTATGGCTCATCAACTTGATTCCTCTGTAGTTACTACAGCTGTGCACATCACTCTTATTCCTGAAGACTGGTACCAGTGCACTTCTTCTCCATTCCTCAGGCATTCTCTCATTCTCCAAGATTGTGTTAAACAATCTGGATAAAAAGTCCACTGCCCTCTCTCCTAGACATCTCCATACCTCCACAGGTATGTCATCTGGACCAACTGCCTTTCCACTCTTCATCCTCTTCGTAGCTGCCCTAACTTCCTCCTTTCTACAGGCACCCTGTTGGCTAACGGCTCCGGAGGCGGTCGTTGTTAACCCGGGCCGCAACTGATCCGGTTTGGTGGTTGTGTTTTGAATCCGCATGTTTGATCTGGCAAAGTTTTTACGCCGGATGCCCTTCCTGACGCAACCCTCACCATTTACCCGGGCTTGGGACCGGCACTAGGACTACACTGGCTTGTGGGCCCCTGTGGCTGGTTTGTGAATAGTTTAACTCGTGTGAATGCAAATGTGTGTCTTTGCATAGACTTTGTATGTAAACATGCCAGGCAAAAATGTAGTTTCACACTTGGTGTGAAAACACACCTTTAGTCTATTTTCACAAATTACCAAATAGCAAGTAATGTTATTCCTCAGATAAATGCATAGATAATATTTTCAAAAGTCAGTAATAACACAAGCAAAGCCAAGATGTTTAGTTAAATGTTAAATTAAAGAAAAAAGGTCTGGCAGAAAGTTGCAGCTACAGCCACCTCTATCCACCTGTCAGTAAAAGTGGTTCTGACACAATAATAATAAATCTTTGTAAATTTATACAATTTAAACAGGTGAGATGTAGAACAATTTACCCCATATATGTTCAGTCATCGTGTGAAAATTATGGATATTGTGTAGTGGTTTGTGCATTCACCTGATAAGCAAAAGGTCCCTGATTCAATTCCAGGTGGAAACACCACCCCCCTCTCACCATGGAGGGTTACATCAGGAAGGGCATTTGGTGTAAAAACTAATGCCAAATTACCAATGCAGATTAATTCTTTGTGGCAACCCATTGGGGGGATTACAAGGGAGCAGCCAAAGGTTAGCTATTAGCTAGACTGACTTGCTTTGGAGCAAGTTTAAAGCACCCATTCAAAGAAATGCAGATTTTGCCACTCCTGGTTTCATTTTTCAGCACCAAAGCTACCAGCTTGGTAATCTTAACTTCAACGAGAGATCAATATTTTCATCTTAGACTAGGCAATAAACAACCCATCCATCCTTCCATTTTCTGCTGTTTATCCAGGTCTGAAATGCAGGGGCAACACTCTCAGCAGATATGCCCACATCTCCCTCTCCCTGTGGCCAACCCCTCCAGCTCTTTTGGAAGGGACATCAAGGTGTTCCCAAGCCTGCTGAGTGACATCATCTCTCCAATATGTCCTGGATCTGCCTCGGGGCCTCCTCCAAGTTTCGACATGCCCAAAACTTGCCCAGGAGGCATCCAAGTGAGATGCCCAAACAACCTTAAATGACTCCATTTGATGAATGAAAGGGGACTGAAAGTCATTAGATTACGCAATATAAAACAGAGACATCATGTGCATCTTACCATCAGGGCTTAACATCACATGGCTGTATGTGAGAGGGTTTTTTTTTAATTTTACCTTGAACAAATTCAGAGGGAAGCACAGAGGAGAAGGCACAATAACAAAACAGAGAGAGAAAATAGTTTCATTTAGGGAGAATGTATCTGCCCGCCTCTAGGGAGATTTAGCCTCTGTTATTTTCACTGTAAGCTTTTCACAGCTATTCACCTGCTTGGTCAAAGGTTTCCCATTTGGTCATGTCAGATTGGTTTCCATTGTTTAATAGCTGAGGAGTCAAGAAAACATCATGTTATGTGTCCTCTTTTCTGAGCTTCTCTCTCTGCATTATTAATCCAGTGCTTTCAATGAATTTCAAACAGTGTGCACTGTGCTTTGATGCTGGAGAGAAGCATGAGTGGTGTGAGGGAATGAAGCATCCTCGCTAACTCGGAACACAACACAGCTGTGCCTTTTGGGAAGAAATGCCTAATTTAGTGCTCGTCTTTGATGCATTTCAAAATTTCAAAAAACACAGATTACTTGAAGTGTGTGAGAAACACTGCATAAACACTGCAGGTGATGTTTACCTCTCAAGCTTATCAGAATGATACCTGTTCTCGCTTTTCATTTGACTGTCAGGAAAACCTGAAGTGAAACGGCTTATGAAATTGCTTTGTGGTGTTTTACTTCATACATTTGAGCTCCCTTCCATTCACCCCTGCAGTGTCAAACAAATATCAAGACAAGATAAGAGCACTGTTTTGTTCTTGCTTGTTACTAATCCCAGTTCAAAGAGAGTAACTCAGTCTCTCCAACAGCCTTTTGTAATGACCATGAAATTAACTGCTTCCTGCGTTGCAGCTACTGTAGCTGCTGTTCCACATTACACTAATGTGGCTCCCAAAAAGCTGCTGTGGCACCAGTTCACTAAGAGTGAGGAGAGTGAGGACATACAAAACTGCCCTCAAGCTCATTTGGCTGAGTTTTTCATATTTACTATTAGAGCTTTAATGTTGATGTAACATTGCAGCTTTATTACAAAAACACCATTTGAAGATATTATTTTTTATTTAATTGCATCACTGAAGCAATCCCATAGCCCTATCATTAGTCTCAATAGCATGAAAACAGCTCGATCCATATCTTACAGACCCTTCCTCCTTTGACTCTAGCAATCTATTTCATTTATTATAAAGTAAGTTATACTTTCATACTTGAATCATTCCGCCCTGTTTTAGTGCTGCTAAATGGTTAAAAATTCCAAGTTAGTTCTCCACTGTCACCATGCAATCACTAAGGGTTTATCTCTTTATCCTGAAAAGCCCCAATTTCTTCATAAATGCTGACCTGACCCAAGCCCACGTGATGTGATGTGAGGTTAGATACCGCGGTCTATTTGCTTGGTTTTTTGGATGATTAAGAGCCAACATATGCAGTAGTAAAGTTGATTTGATCACTTCCCTGATTTGTTTTTGTTATTTTACTGATTTCACTCATGGCAGCAGCAAATGGCAGCGGCAACCGACGTGAGTTTAATGAGCCCAAGATAAACTTTGTTTACTGTTTTGTGCAGATCAGACAGATAGTTAGATATGGCTAAAAATTTTTAAAATCCATTCAGATAACACCACGTAGTGTCAAATCCATATTTTCAAAATTGCAAAAAATTGCATCAATTCCAAAGCCAATGGAGGCCTATCACTGTGCCAAAATTCAAAATCCTTGGTCAAATAGTTTTTGCGCTATTGTGATAACACAAAGGATTTGCAGTGGTGGAGGCACCATATATCCCCAAAAAGCACATATCCCTGCTTTTGGGGGGTATAATAACCACGTTTTTATTTATTTCCTTTTTAACAGTTAAGTACAAAGGCTCCCTGACACAGAATGTGTTGTTCAAGGTGTTGTAAAGCAAACCACTTGCACCACAGTAACAGCTGACAATGCTCACAATTCACAGGTTGTGTTCCTTTATTTGAAGGTTCCAACAAAATTTAAATTACCAACTTTTTTTCCTTAAAATGATTTATTATTCAATCTTTTTATTGTGTCAGACAATTCAGTTTGATTTAGGTCTATGTGAGCACTGTTTATAAATGTAATAGCCAAGCAACCATCAATACGGTACTCACAAAGTGTCAGTAAGTATACTGGATATTATAGCTGAGATGGCACATTTAGTTGTTAGTTACAGAGTGTCATCAACACTAACATCTGCTGAACTCTAGATTTGGTAGTGGAGCAGTAGTTAGCACTGTCACCACACAGCAAGAGGATCCCGGGTCAGAAATGGCCAGCCTGGGCCTTTCTGTGGGGAGTTTGTTAATATTCTCTTGATGGGTTCCTCCAGGTACTCCAGTTCCTCTCACAGTCCAAAGATATGAAGACATGAATGGCTGTTTATCACTGTGTTAGAGTGGTGACCGTCCAGGGCGTAATCTCTGCCACTTATCCTATGACAGCTGTGATAAGTTTCAACTGCCCTGCAGATGAGCAGTTAAGAAAATGTCTAGATGCTGAAATCTAGGGTGTGTGTTTAAGAATCACCCCTTTAGCCATTATTGGTTATAGAGCATGTCTGAAATGATTTTAAAAAAATGCTTCTTTTTAAGTTTTAGTCACCCATAGGAAAAACACAATGAGCACAGAATTAGAGTTGTGAGGTTTTCAAGGTACCAAAAGAAGAGTTTGGGGAGACTGCAAACAAGACCTTTTGGCTGATAGTTGAACCTCAGTTTCAACAGGACCAGTGCAGACTTGTCCTGGCTCCAACAGGGTAAACTAGCTGTTTACTTTTGTGGGACTCCAGAAATAGTTTGAACATCCAGGCTTTGTGTCTTTTGTGGACTCCAGAAGGCTTAAAATGTGGGGGATACTGCAAGAGTACCATTTACCAGAGCTGTTGTTACAAGCCATCCAGCCCAGATAATAACCCAAGCCAGAGTGGTGTTGGTGTCCTTTAAACAAAAAGCTGTTTACAGGGCTCTGGTTTGTGACTAAAGACAGTATAACAATGGACGTAGCTTCCGCGATATCACCCATTGGTCTCTGAAGTCCCATTTTGAAGCCTTGAGAGTATTTTTGTCATCATCATCTTGGTGTTTTGAAACCAGAGGTGACAAGAGTTGTCAATGACAAGTCATTCTCCAATACTTCTCCATTCATTTGACCAAGATTTACTAAATGGACTGAATGTTTTATTCAGTATGATCCAAAATGAGTGACTGAGACCATAAACTGAACAGGAAATCATTTACAGGGATCAAGTCAGAAAATAGTTTTCCCTTAGACTTCTGCCTCTTGACAACCACAGCTATCACCCCCTTTTGGCCATTGAAAAGAACCCAGGTTTAAGGCACTTCCACATTTGCTTCACTGTTCTAACGTAGAAGCTACGTCTATCTTTTAGGTGTCTACAGCATTTTAATACTAGATCACAGATGCAAGGAGCCAAAATGAGTTTCCTCTCTGGTCTGGTTGGGTTCTGTCTTAGAGAGAGAGTGAGGAACTCATACATTCTGAGGAACCTTGGCATAGAGCAGCTGACCATTGGAGTAAAAAAGATTCCAGGTGCAGTGGAATTTTATCTCCCTTTAGTGGTATTGCTGGGGTAGAACTCCACTTCTAAGGGGGACTGTAAAATGTGGATGGTGTACCCTCTTTAGCCTGCTGCCACCATAACCTGCCTTCAGATACAAAGAAGATAATGAATGGATTTTTCTTGTTAAGTTTAAGTCACCCATAATAAAAACACAATGAGCAACAAAATTACAGGTGTGAGGTTTTTAACCTGAGGTAGTGCTCTGTAGCACCATTAGAAACCTTTGAATCTATCCTCTGAGACACCATTTATGTAGTTCTAAGCTTAGCTGTAATAATTATGTAATCCAACAGGCTCTGCGGCATTTAACAGGTTACAGTTTGGCTAAAACTCAAGAAGTGTCTTGAGGTCATTGTGTTTATGGCAAGAGTGCTTGGCTCAGCAAAGGGGTGATGATGAGAAGCTATAATACTCTCAAGTGAAGCAGAGAGAGGAGGAACCATTACGGCCAAGCAGCTCTGGAGCCGAGCCAAGTGTAAATTGCAATAATAGCAGCGCTCGATGAGTGAGATTACTGAGGGGAAATGGGGCTATCCTCACTCTGTAGATTATCCTGCCCTTGTGAAAAAAATCAGTACACCTGTAGCTGGGATTCGTGCTGACACCAAGACACAGAATTTCCTGCACTGTGAGAAGAAAAGTAAATGAGCAACCAATCAAGGAGAAGAAAACAGTAATTACATGATGCTGACAAGAAAGAGAGCACAGAGAGATACATATTTTGCATCTCATTAATCATTTACAGACTCAGAGGGACACAAGGTCAGCACACAATGTTTTGATGTGTGTGTGTGTGTGTGTGTGTGTGTGTGTGTGTGTGTGTGTGTGTGCACTTTTAGGTGAAATACACTACTACTGTAGCATACTGCATGCAAATTTACTGTTGCTGCATCACAGTTTGTGCCTCCAGGCTTTCGATTAGGGCACTGTAAGGAAAAATGTAAACGCATACTGTACAAACAAGGACATATGCACACACACACTCTCTTAAACACAGGGTGAGTCAAGCAGAATAAAAGAAAATCCAGTGTGCACATACCGTAAGCACATTGCACATCAGAGAAATGTAAATATGTTTTATCTTTGATTGGGCATTCATCTGGGGATGGAGAGAGAAGAGAGCGAGGAGGTTTTCAGAGAGAATCCTTTAAATCATCCTCCTCCTTTCATTCTGCTGAGAGCGAGACTTTATTTTCCTCACTCCAAGCCAAACTCGGTTATCTGCCCTCCAGAATAGGATGCTGTAGGCAGGCTGCCACTTTGAACCTGACTTTTGTGCGATTTATCATTAAGTTTTTACATTTTCTGTTTTCAATGCACATTTGTGTTTCAGCGCATGTCAAGATTAATGTGCATTTAAATGCAAAAATAAAACTTGCACTCCCACATTTAATCCTTATGTAGTTTTGTCTGTATAAAACAGATCCACTTAGGCATGACGCCTTAAAGTAGTGCTTCTTTTTCTGCCATCCTGCAACAAGCAGCTTACACAATCTGAGAAACTACTGGCTATCATCTCATGATCTAGCCAATAGGAGCCAGTGTTTTGGAGGTTCCAGTGTAACCAGCAGCCAAAACTTCCAATCACCCTGTACCAGTCATTATTTGCTGAATTTTGGCCAGTGCGTTCCTCTTTTGCCCTCTATGAGAACTGCTACCATGCATGCAGACAAGTCACTACTATACACTATGACTGTAAACAGAACCCCAAAAGATTTTGATAGCAAAATTTTTGCCTGCTGATTCCGTATATTCATATTCACTGATTGGATTTTAATAGAGATTCAAGCTAAAATGAAGAACCCATTGATTCACAAAGGATAACTTAATGTTTAAAGTAATAGTTCAACATTTTGAGAAATATACTTTAATGGCTTTCTTTTGGGAAGAGATACTTCATTCATGTCTATATAATACACTTTCAGTCAACAGCCAGCTAGTGTAACTCAGCATAAAGGATGAAAATATGGGGGGAGGCCTGGCTTAGTTCAAAGGTAACAAAATCTTCACAGCAAAACACAGCCAACATCCTGTATTATTATTCCTACTTTAGAGATAAAAGCAGAATTAAGACCTGCCCCACTTGAGGAAAAAACAGTTCATTGCTCCTCATTTACCTTGCATTGTGTCAGAATTCATCCTCGTCAATTCCATCTGTTAGTATGCACCAATGAGGGCAAGAATTGGGAGCTACATACCATAAAACTCAGGCTTTAATGAAAGAAGAGTACTAATGAGATGTGAGGAAAACTGGGTAATCTTGATACTCCAGTGTTACACTGAAAATAGCAAACTCCATATATTGATTTAACATTTTTTTACAGACACATGGAGGGCTACATGCAGGGCTGTAGACACCTTGCTTCCATGACAGTGACATATTCATAAAGACATAGTATTCCTTTACAGCAATATTCTGTGTTTTAAGGATGCTGCTGTATTGAAAGACTGCATGCCAGAACATTGTTTCCCTTTTGATCTTCTAACTTTACTCTCCACCTGCCTCTTCAGCTCTTCAGAAATCAGCGTGCTCATCCCCACTGTGCAGGCAGTGGGAGTGGGTGTCTGTGTGTGCTCTTTACTACGAGTGTTTCGTGTGTGTCTGTGTTTGTGTGCGCTGGATTGTGTGTTACAGACCACTCATCTGTATGAGCACCATTGGCAGTTACATAAACCATACTGTCATAAAGGCTACAGGGCATCCTGAAGCATTGCCAAATCAGTGCTGGGTCAATAACTCCTCACTGCAGATTTTTTTGGGATTTTCTTTCCTTTGTTGGGCAGCCAGTACACATCTGGTTGAAAGTGAGGAGGAAGTGGGTGAGTTCTTACTCCTGCAGTGCAGCATCATGAAGCATAATTACTCAGATTCCCTGGACCTTTTTTTTCCTCTGAAAGACAGGCAGTAGTTTTACCACAGTAATTAAAACATAAAAAAGCCATTTATGAGCTACAGTGAAGCATTAAGTGAGCATTAAGATTGAAATTCAAGCCAAAATCCACTCTTCCAGCCTCTGAGAAAATGGTACATTATTATTCAGTCATGATAACAGTCATTGTAAACTGTTTAGGGATACACCAAAAATTATGTTTAAAATGAGTTTAGCTGAAAGCCATATATGTTTTGTATCTTCGTTTTTGTTTTTAATAATTTATTCATCATCAGAAAACTAAAGAAATCTTAATTCTAAAAATTGCTTCTTTAAAATCTTTGTAAATTTAACCAACACAGAACTGATGTGTTCCCACTGATAAATGTTGCAGAATTTGCTGATTGGGGGCATCATTCAAAATCGACAAGCGGCCCATTATTCTTCTCCACTATTGGTTCAGAGAATATGCCTACACATTTTTTTCAACAAAAGGGCTTCCGTTAAATCTCTGGGGTGGTGCTTTTACAAGTAAAGTGGGTAGTTGGTTTTTCTCCTCAGTGGAGATTTAGGGGAGGATGGAGAGAATCAGCAGGAGAAGGTAAAACTCCTGAATTGCTTGTCACAAACACCAGCTTTCTGAAGGTGGCTAGAAATGCTGAGGCATTTGCACGCTCAGCCTGGAGAAGGTGCAGAAACTCAGCTGCACACATGTCATTTGATTAAGAAAGTTGATGATGTTGACAATCCTCCCATTTTAACTCAGTGCCTTTAACTCACTGCTCTCCTTCTCTCGCTTACAACTGCTGCCGCTGTCAAAGTACCTTTACATGGTGCACACGGCCACCACTGTGTGTGAGACACACTTTCTGTTGTTTTGCTTCCTTTGCATTCCCTAGAGTTTCAGGCTGAGAAAGACTTTTGGTAAAATTACAAGTCTAAGCAAAAAGCAGGCCAGTTGTCACGCAACCAAGGAGCTGTCCCCGAAACTCTGATCAAATTTCTCACACTGACTCACAAACTTCTTTTGAATCTAACATTGTTTTGGAGGATGTTTGCCTTGCAGCAGTAAAAGTCTGCACTCTTAAAACACGGTCGACACCAAGCCAAGAGGCGCTAATGTCTTTGTGGCCCAGAAAAAAAATCCTGCAATCAAAGAACTACAAATATCCTAGAGAATTAAAAAAATATTATATTATGTTATACTAGTAAAATAAATAAATAAAACACACAAAAAACAGTCTCCACTAAGAGAAGCGATGAGGTAGGGAACGAAGGGAAAGGAGGGGAAAAATGCATTAGAACCCTCTTCAAATTATTTTTTCAAGCTTCCGTCTGTTACACAAATTAATGAGCCTTGAAATTGGCGAGATTACATCTTTCTGTGTTTCTTTCATTAATGTGGGTGTCACCAATCTCAGGGGACTGGTTTCTTCACATTCGCATTGTACAGGGCACTGAGACAGAGTGTGTTGCACTGATGAAAAGAGCCGCAAACTAACCAGCAAGCCGGTAAATAAATCTGATCAGCTTGATGTTTTGTTCAATCAGCCAGCTGTGCAGCGAGAGAGAAAATCTGTTTCTGTTTAAATCTTTTTAAACAAAAGCATCTTTTTTCAAAGCAAGTTCCCATTGTTCAAAGAGATAAACAAGCCTGATTTCAGAAAATCACTCATTTAAAGGAGTATTTTGACAGTTTGTCAATTATCTGTTTTTATTTACCTGACTAGAATTAAAAGATGAACACTCTCGTGTCTATATGGTGACTCCCTCTGGTTAGTTAAGCATAAAGACAGGAAACAGGGAAGAAAAACTGCTCAAAAATAACCCCCAAAGATCATTACACACATCCAACCCTACACTTTATTCTCCCTTTATCCAATTTGGGACTGGAAGAGGGTCTGGTGCCTATCCCAGCTGTTATAGGCTGGGGTACACCATGTGCAGGTGGCCAGTATATCGCACTAAGAAAGCATCTGTTTAATCTTTTTGAACCAAAGCAGATTTTTTCATCATCGTTTTTTAAAATGTCAATTCATGAATCATAACAATTGCTAGTACATTTAAGCCTAACTGTGCCATGCATGGAGTCCACAAAAACTCTGGTGTTATCCTGTATTTGAATGTAACCATACACGATTTTTGCCACGCTTCTGATTCCTGATTTCGGGTCAAACGTTTACATGAAATGCAATTTAATATGCTCTAGTGTTTGCAAGTCCCAATGCACATGCACTTCATCAGAACAGTGTGGCATGCACATGTCTGAATATGTCACACATTTATCTTCTTCAAACTTACTTCTGGCACATTTCTGAACAATTCCCAGAATCTGGATATCTGTATTTGTTATTTTGTTGCTATTATTTTAAGAGTTTGGAAAAAAATGTTTAGCTTCGAAGATGCCCGCAAAAGCGAATGTCACCAGGCATTTATGTCAAAACTGAGGGTATGCGCAGAAAGAAGGCCAATTGGTACAGTCTGTTTTGCCCGGTTTATTTCTGGTTGAGGTTTATATATGAATCTATTTTTAAAATTCTTTTATGGATTTTAAACAGATCATAATCTGAATTTTAGGATCCCTGCAAACATAGCCAAAGTCTCCAGAAAGCTCAGATACATTTGCTTGTCTTCATAATGCAAAAATTTACACTTGAAAAGCCTCTGTGAATCTTGCATATTTGTAACAGATGAGATGAGAATGAGGAAATAATACTGTGGCTCCTGAAAGCTTCTTTGTTGACCTGATTCATTAGCATAGCTGGCATAATGTGATAATTGAAGTTTTGGCTTCAGCTACTTTGTTTGGCTCTGCAACACTGAGCATTCTGAGTTGAAGAGCTAACATGGAAGTAGACTGGCTTGTTTAAAGGCGGGCCAACCAGCTG
Source organism: Etroplus canarensis (assembly GCA_015106775.1). Taxonomy (NCBI): domain Eukaryota; kingdom Metazoa; phylum Chordata; class Actinopteri; order Cichliformes; family Cichlidae; genus Etroplus; species Etroplus canarensis. The sequence goes on along the minus strand of VUQH01085915.1, from coordinate 14,692 downwards.
GCAGGAACTCTGTTTTTCAGATACAAGCCAAGCGCCCATCATTTGATGGGGGAGGAACATAGCGAAAGCATGCTACCTAACCAGGCGACCCAGATAGTGCCCCAGTCTGCCTTTGTGGGCCAGGCAGCAGGAGAGTAGCTTTGCAAATGAAGTGAAAAGAGCAAGGTGTTCAAATTAAGCCTCTAATTATGTGGAATGATGATCTGACCTCTGCTTGTGCTGTCCCGTCAGACACTGTCAAGATAGAAACATCCCACAGAACAACTTCTTAGGGAAGAATTGGTGTTTGATGTAATAATAATATGAGGGCTCAACTCCTAATTTAGACACAATTCCACAGTTCCTTTGTCTATGTTTCATGGATTCCTAAACACCATAGATTTAATGTGTATTGCTTAGCAATTATAACCAAAGCAGAGCTGTGGATGAAAAATATGTTTGAGGAATTGGAAAATAATTAAATGACACTGTTCATTTTACTGAGTTATTTTAAGACTTGGCAGCATGCACTGTCCAAGAGTTCTCTGCCACACTCAATGGCCATTAAGAATTTGAAAAAAGTCAAAGTAGGCCACAGACAATTGAAGCAGAAAGAACATAAGGCCAAGTCACCCCTTCATCTTTCAGTTCTTCAATTTTAAGGCAGAGACAGATGAGTCTTCTGTCTTCCTATGAGAGGTGAAAGTGTAGAAACCACTAATCCAGAATCATGAGCATTGTAGAGTTTAGCCGAAGAAATCTGAAGGGAGGGGGGCAGCATAATGTTAGGGGGAGTGTGTGTGCTTGGAAATAACATGGGCTGTATATAAAAGCCACTGTGATGTCCCCAATTGGTTATTGAGGTCCTACTATAAAGCCCTTAGCTGAGCATGTGGTCATCAACACCCTGATGTTTTGAAATTGCATGTGATGAGCGAAGGGTGGATCTGACTGAGAAACCAAGGGACCTTGTGCACTCATATGGCAGTGACTTGTCAATCACAAGGTAGCCACATTCTAAAGCCTTTGTCATCCATTTTGGCACTGATGAGGACCTTAATGAACACAGCATGAACATCACGTTATGTTCATTAAGGCTTGAAACTAGTGACTGAGCGCATACTCATGAGGAAAGTGTTTACTGAGTGTTGTTTTCACAGACACTTCTATACAACTGGACAACCACAGAAACTGCCTCATGCTAGCCACTACAAATGCATTGTATCACTTTTTGAAACCTTAAAACCTCAATAAGTCTCTAATCCTGCAGGTGGATTCCATCTGCAGCTGATCTGTTCTGCTCTACAGCCTTAGTGAGCTCAACACTGTGGAACATAAAGCCATTTTCTACATGCAGAAAGTTCTGGTTAGAGTGATCCTACATTTCTTCTCCAGAGCAGAACCACAGTTACCATTACAAGGTGCAGTCCAAGGCAGTGGGAGCAGAAACTCAAGCAGCACAAAGCTCACCGCAACAGCAACCTGACCAGCAAGCCAGCCAATGAGAAAAAACACGAGATGAGAAGGATTACAAGTAACTGAACTTTCAAAATAAGAATGAGGGGTTTGTACACTAATTACCTGATTGTAAACAGAGAAGGTCTCTTGCCCATTTTTTTTTTTTACCTCGACAGCCTGCTTAAGTCTATGTGTGGAAAACAACTCTGTACCAGCTAAAAGCTTCTGGATACCAGCACACCAATTGCTTCAAATTCCTCACACCTTTTCTCCTTTTTGGGTGAATGAAAGGAAAAAATAATAACCAAACTAACATTTATACTGAGGCCATGTGAGATTAAAAGATTAAAAATATTTTGCATTGATTCATTTTGAGCAAAGACAGCAATAGAAAAGATCCATGGGTCATGGGGAAAACATAATTTCACTGGTTCCATTCAATGCCCACTCACAGCGATAATGTGTTTACTTTTAGCCTACAAAATACACCTTTATTAAGAAAAAGCAAACACAAAATTGTGTGCTGTTTATTGTACCATTTATGTTTTATGTTAGGAGAAGACCCACAACCTGGTTTTATATTTTGGAATCAATATCCAAGAGTATGAACAGGATGAATCCACTTGACACTGAAAAGAAAGCTTAATCCCAATTGTGTCGAAATGCTAGACTTTAGCTCTTCATTTATGCCATATTATCAAGTAGTAAATCAATCTATATTTCACGTCAGATGTAACCACTGCTGATTTCCTTTTGAATTTCCAGGTTGTTAAATTAAAACCATATTAATGTTTATTAAATTTTAGTAAGTAAAATGGAATTTGAGAAAGCAGTCACATTGATTAGTATCAGAAATTATGAACACGTGATCCAAAAGGTTTTTTAAAAAATAAACTACAGTTCAGTGTTGTCACATTTAAGCATTGTAAATAGACTATGATATTGAGCATAATATAGGACATATTGGTATAAATAGGAATTAAAGAAAAGCCAAATGTTCCATTTCATGTGAACATAGTTTTGTTGAAGCAAACTTCACTTTTATGCAGTTAATAATAATCACTGAGAATAAGGGCACAGGACATTAAACACCAAAAGCTGATAGAAAGAAAACTTAAAGTTTGCTGATTTCATGCCCAAAGACCTAATGTAACCTTTACATGACAGACGCATAATATCAAAACAACTGATATGACCTCAGTTTGAGAACTAAATGTCCAGAATGAAAAGTTTAATCTGGAGCTCTGACTGCTGCTGCTCAACAAAGCACCATTGAGGTTCCAAAAAAATCCACCAGCTGTTTTACTACACTGGAGTCTATTTGCATTTGTAAGTACATTCAAAAATGCAGAACCTTATAGGAAAAATTGATAGCAGCCATTCAAACATCTAAAAGCGTGTATACCACCATAAAATCATATTAAAGAAAAGTATTTGAGTTTCCATATATGGCTTTACTACAATGTAGTCCCTGAAGTTTTCTAGGTCTCAGATCTGTGGAGTGTTATGCTTTAATGATTTTGTGGGAGGCAAATTTGCAGCTTGCAGCAGTAATGTCGCTCTGCTAATTCAGCCTTTCCCAACCCTCTCAACTTGTAAGTTGAATGACTAAAATATAGACACAAGCGCGCACATATGCTGCCCTGCTGCTGATGTTGCTGAAATGTGTAGTTTGTGATGTGACCACTTTGGTTAGCACAGAAAGTAATAATGACTCTGGACCCAGAAACCACACTTACGTATTATACTTACACATACATTTGATGGTTGGCAAACTGTGCTTTTACATTTCAGTGTTGCAAGCTAGTTTAATGTTCAGTATTAACACACAATGCTTGAACATTTTCTGTTTTTCACGTTTTTATGTGTCATGGCAAAAACTGGCAATAATAAGTGTTTTTCTTTCTTTTTTTTTTGTTCTTTGATGAGCATGACATGGTTTAATCTGGCAGCAACTCATCCATCAACGGCAGGACAAAACAACATGTGTAAACACCTTCCAGAGTAACAGATTTAATAAAGATGTCAATTTACTTTATTGATTCCCTTTACATTGTGGCTATTGGCTCTACAACAGGGGCCTATCAGTGGTGCTCTCACACAGCTGGTGAATTTATGACTGCATACTAATCAGATAACCACTGCACATGCATTGCGAAAACTGTTTTCATCCCAGTCACTTAACCACCCAGTGCGTAATAGTTTCACTGCACATTCGACACCAATCCAAGTGATTAATGATGCTGCAGCTGAGTAAATTGCCATTCATGTCTTCTTTGCTGTTGATAAAGATTGTGCTGCATGATGGAGTGTTTGTTAATAAGACACACAAGAGAAACAAAACCTGATATGGATCAACATAAAGATAATAAATAGGCTGATAGTTTTTTCTTGTTGATAGGCAATATAATAGAAATAAAAAACGTACCTTTCAGCTGCTCCCTTGTGTTCTCCACAGCAAATTAATCTGCATTGGTAAATTGGCAGGGGTTCTACGCTGGATGCCCTTTCTGATGCAACCCTCCATAGTGAGAGGGGCTTGTGTACCAACCTGGAATTGAACCAGGTACCTTTTGCTTGTAAAGCAAATGCACAAACCACTACAATACAGGGGACACTAGTTTCATAACAGAAGTAAAAGAATAAAATTGTTGAACGATACTTTTGAAGCTTTGACCTCATTTTTTTTTAAAGAAAATGACTGATACACCAGTTGCCTAAAATGGTGAAACAGAATATTTTCTGTTGGATAAACAAACATTACAAACATCAGCTATGCCAATCACAAATAACAGTAAAAGCTAATTAAAATCTATCAGTTTTGAAAACAGAAATTTTGACCCAGGTAATAAGGTGCAGGAACTGTTAAGGGTTTTAAACTTATTGATCAGTTTATTATGTACACCTGTTTAAAAGCACCAGCAGCAGCTCAATACATTTAGGCAAGCAGACATGGTCAAGATGACCTGCTGAAGTTCAAACTGAACATCAGAATGGGGAAGAAATGTAATTTAAGTGACTTTGAACATGGCATGGTTCTTGGTCTGAGTATTTCAGCAACTGTTGATGTACTGAGATCTTCCCACACAAACATCTTAAGGTTTTACTGAGAATGTTATGAAAAGGAGAAAATATCCCGTGAGTGGCAGTTCTCTGGCTGAAAATGCCTTGCTGATGCCAAAGGTCAGAGGAGAATGACCAGACTGCTTTGAGCTGATAGGAACACAACAGTAACTCAAACAAACATTTGCTAAAACCAAGGTATGCAGAAGAGCGTCTGCACAACACATTAAACCTTGAAGCAGATGGAGCAGCAGAAGACCACACTGGGTGTCACTAATGTCAGCAAAGAACAGAGGCTACAACTTGCACAGGCTCACCAAAATTGGACAATGGAAGATTGGAAAACATTTTTCTCATCCGATGAGTCTCAATTTCTGCTGCGACATTTGAATGTTAGGATCAGAATTTGGTGTAAACAACACAAAAGCATCTTTCCAACCATCTTTCCTTATATCAGCGGTTCAGGCTGCTGGTGGTGGTGGTGGTGGTGTGATGTGTGGGGGGACATTTTTTGCACACTTTGGGCCCCTTAGTACCAGGTGATTACTGTTTAAACACCACAGCTTTTCTGAGTATTGTTGCTGACCATGTCCATGCCTTTATGATCACAGCGTACCTATCTTCTGATGTCTGCTTCCAGCAGGATATTCAAAAGGCTCAAATCACCTCAAGCTGGCTTCTTGAACGTGAAAGTGATTTCACTGTACTCTGATGGTCTCCACAGTCACCAGATTTCAATCCAACAGAGCACCTTTGGGGTGTGGTAGAATAGGAGGTTCGCATTATGACAAATCTGCAGCAATGGTATGGTGCTATCATGTGAATAAAAACAAAAATTTCCAAGGAATGTTTCTAAGGCAGTTCTAAAACAGCCACAGGGGCCCACAAGCCAGTGTACTCCTAGTGCCAGTCCCAGGCCCGGGTAAATGGTGAGGGTTGCATCAGGAAGGGCATCCGGCATAAAAACTTTGCCAAATCAAACATGCAGATTCATAACATGATCCGCTGTGGCGACCCCTCACGGGAGCAGCCAAAAGAAGAAGAAGTTTCTAAGGCAGTTCTAAGGCAGTTCCGATCCTGTACTGGCACGGTATGCCTAATAAAGTGTGTGTTTAGTCAATAGTAGTTCAGACATTTCATTCAAAACCAGAAACAATTTCACTAAGATGATAGGTGAAAGTGACATGACATTTCATTAAAGAGGTGTTATTTCAGTTTGATGTAAAGTGGTGAATCAAGTAAGGAGCAGCTTACTTCTCACAAAGAGCCATGCCGCAGATGTAGCTAAAACATATCAAATTACCACATTAAGACAATTTTTACATGACATACTTCTATAGACATTCTATCAAAACATTTTCATTGTCAGTTTAACCTGATAAACTTGTGACAGGCTAACAGGAATAAGTATTTGTTTTTCAGTGTTCAGTGCATTTTAGTCCATTTACAAAGCCAAGCCAATTTATCCTAGGATGAAAAACACTCTTTTCAAGGGTCCATCTGTCTATTGGACAGTGTATGAAAATATGGCCAGCAACATTTTAGGTCGCAACAAAGCAGATCTAAGCAATCCCCCAAAGTCCCCTAATCCAGTAGTACATGCTTTAAAGCCGCTTAATATCTGATTGCAGGGGCACACCAGTTAGTGCTGTAGGTTTACAATCTGGAGAGACTAGGACAGATGTGTTTGGCTTTTGCTAAGCATAAATGGACATTTGTACCCATAGATGCAGTCTGCATTTCAAGTTCATGGCACCTTGTACTACTTATGGAAAATCCACACAAATGGAATGGAGAACAAATGCTTCAACTCTGAGATAAAAAGTGTTGGGAGCTACAAAAGAGTAAGGAAAAAGCACATCATCTGAAGCAATTCCTCACATCTTCCCCAGATAATGACCAGAAATTAAAATGGATGCCATTACTGTCACTGCTTTAATAAACATGGCACATCAAGCTGCAGCAGAAAATACATTTATGTGTCTGGAGTCACTAACACAGTGGATTTATTACAACTCCTGTTACAGTTCCTACCCAAAGCTCTTGGATAACACAAAACAATCTCATCTGAGGACTGCAAAGGTGATGATGTGTGAAGATGTCAGTCCAGCATTACAGGAGACTAATGGAAGTTGGAGAGTTACTGCCTCAAAACGCAAAGAAGAAAATTATCTGGTTGTCGGGTGAAATTACAGCTGGCTTCCCTTGTGGAAAATGTACTAACAGCAAGTGTCATGTTAGAAGAAAATAATTTGATCAAGAGCAGCAAAGCTAAAGGGAAATCTGCTACAGATGATTTTTTTAAGTAAGCACATCTTAAGTGTCCCAAAAACGGCAAAGCTATGGAGAGATGCCTGATTTGTAATAGCTATTAATATGATGACATCATTGTTACACTGGTCTGGGTTATTTCAGTTTATGTACTTAGAGAAATTCCAATCTCTGCTTAAAATGGATTAAACAGCTTTTTCTGTCATATTTATGTTTCCTGTCTACATCCAAAGTAAAGCCAGGCTAATTCAGAGCAGCCTGAAACCTGTGATTTCCAACCACAATCATCCACATACGTCTTTTCTTTATCATTAAAAACTCAAAATCTCCAAAGAAGCTGATACTTGTAGTGATGATCTGGCAGCCAATCAAGGGCAAAATGCACATTCCTAATCAAGCTAATTAGTCTTTCCATTCTCAGCAGGGCCAGCTTGTTCAAAAAAATGCTGCGCATCGCAAAAAATAAGGGCGAGGGCAAAAAACATATCAGATCTTAAACACACACACGTAAATGCAACTTTTCACATGCTTGTCTATGTACACACCCACCACATCTGTGTCGGTACTTTAAATTACAACAGTATGTAAAATCACTCCTTTGATGTTAATTAGCACAGCAGAATATGGGATGGGAGGTGACAAAGTAAGATCAATAACATCCAAGAGGATCTTTGACTCAGTCTTCAAAGCCAGAACTGAGCGCTGCTTGTTCTGCCCTCACCCACCCTGATGGAGCATATTTGACAGTGACAGAAAAAGAACATTTTTGAAGCTGCAGAAACTGGAGATTTAAGCTGCGTTGGCCTGAAGACGGCTCAGATATGAGTCAGTGACTGCAGGAATGTAAAAGCATAACAGTGCCATTTTGTAGTTTGCAAATTCCTGCAAGTCAGTGTGAGTTCAAGCACTCTTGGGAGCTGTTTCATAAAATGTGCATTAACTCTTTATAGTGGCATTCTTAGTTTAAAGTTACGCTGTCACCACTTCACAGACAGATGTGAGAACATCCTGTGACGTGTGGATGTCCCTATTTTTACTAGAAATCCTAATCCTGCTTTCTGTGCATTCATTTTTTGTTTTTAACTACAGAAAGTATAAAGGTTTTGTTATTGATGTATATTGTAAAAACATTTAGTGTGAAGAGTCTTCATAACAGCAGTTCTGCAGGGCATAGTTGCCATGGAAACAAATGTGATACTGATAAAAGGGTCACTGTAAGTGCGATAGAAAAAACAGGGGTTTGCTCATCGCAGCTCTCCCCAGTGGACAAATCCCTTTTTTCGCAGAGGGAACAACCTACAGAAGGGTGCTACATCCAAACACAAAGGTTGGTCTTGTTAAATTAAACTGTTACTGAGATAAAAACGTTCTTCATCTTTGGTGGCAAATTTTTTTTTACCTTTTTTAAATGTGTTCCTAATCCTGCTCCTATCTAAACCTTCTATCATTTTTGTGTTCCTGAACATAATATAACACTTCAGCTGCTCAAAAGTCTGTGGTCATCATTACCTGATTCTCCTGTTGGTGATGCCCCATACATTTTCAATAGGAGAAAGAGCTGAACTGGCAGCAGGCCAGTCAAGCACACACACTCTGTGTCTACAAAGCCACGCTGTTGCAGCCCATGCAGAACGTGGTCTGGCATTGTCCTGGATGTCCTAGGAAGAGATGTCACCTTGATGACAGCATATGTCTCTCAAAAATCCTAATATAAGCTTCAGAGTCAATGGTACCGTCACGCAATCAGCCATGCCAGGGCCACTTATGCACCTCCATAACATCACAGATGCTGGCTTTTGCACCTTTTGCTAATAACAGTTTGAGTAGTCATTTTCATCTTTGGTACTTTTTTCCGAAAAGGAGTGGGAATGTGGACTCGCCTAACTACAGTACACGGTTCCACAGTGTTTTCGATCAATCTAAGGTGAGCTTGGGCCCAAAAAATTCAGTGCATAAAGTTTATACATGGCTTCTTTGTTGCATCATACAGTTTCAAGCTGCATTTCTGAATGCAGTGACAGACTGTGTTAAGTGACAATACTTTTGTTGAAGTACTCTTGAGTCTAGGTGGCTATATTTGTCACAGGGGCATGACTGTTTTTGAGGAACTATTGCTTGAGGGCTTGCAGATCATACACATTCATCAGTGTGTTTCAACTTTTCTCACGATCTTTCCACAATATTATGCACTATAGATGTTGAAAGATCGAAATTCTCTAAAATCTTGAGTTGAAATACGTTCCTCTTAAACGGTCGAACAGTTCTCTCTCGAATTTGAGCACAAAAGATGAGCCATGGCCTATCCTTGCTTGCGAAGACTGAGCCTTTGATGGATTCTATTTTCATACCCAGTCATGATACCTCACCCACATTCAGTTAGCCTGATAAATGTGGAGTCTTCCAAACCGCTGTTACTTGAATATTCTGTGGAATCTTCAGTCTTATTGTAACCCTGTCCTACCTTTTGTTGAATGTCTCACAGCCATCTGATTCTAAATTTGTGTTTATTTAGAAAATACAATTAACCTGGTCTGTAAAACTATCTATCTATCTATCTATCTATCTATCTATCTATCTATTTCTATTTATTTAGTACTCTTGTCAGTTAAATAACTTTCATGTGAATTAACATCACAGATTTGTATTTTTTTTTTTTTTTGCATTTTGGAAGATGTCCCAAATTTTCTGGAAATGGGATTTTACATTACTTACAAATTCGTACTCAGAAAAAAGCAACGATTCTTCTCCATGAACAAAAAAGCTTGCTTCTCTGTGACTATTTCACCACTTGCCATGAGATTGGACTGGTAACAGACTGGTTTGATAGCTCAAGAATTGATCCCTTAATTTTCATAAAGTTTTGTCGCCTTTGGGATAGTTGAGAAAAAACTTGGTAGTCTGAGGAATCATTTTTAAACTCTCCATAAGAATTCAGTACAGTGGACTCATCAGTTAGGTTAACATGACTCAGTCTGTTTATATGTTTGTTTAAGTCAAACATAGAAACAGTTGCACCTTCAGCGCCTTTCTGATGCAACCCCCCCATGGTGGGAGGGGCTTGTGTCTAACAGTTAAAAGGCAGTGTATATTTTTCTTGTTGGGGCACCCAACACTGGTCAAATGCTGCATCCTTTTAAACTTTTTTAAAATGAGGTTCCAAGTTTTAAAGCTTTTTTTTTTTCTGTTTGGCATCTACGCTTCTGATTCTGACTGGCTGTGATGGATGAAAGCTTTTGAAAATGAAAAATCCATATGACAGTTTCAGTGAGGTTTGGTTTGAAGATCACCTCTGCATTTTTTATTAAGACTGAATAAAGTGTTTAAAAGTCGTTCAAATGCGTTCTGCTGAGTACATATATACAAAGAAATACCATGAAGCCCCATTCATAAAAAAGACTAAATCGACATACTTAATGTTTTCCCATGAGTCAAAGCTGCTGTTAGAAATAAAAGACAACATGTGGTCACCAAAAAAAAAAAAAATATGTAAATAAACTAATAGAAATATGTAACCATACAAAAACACTTCAAGGTCAAAATAATGAGAGGCTGCACTAATTGCTGTGAAAGGCTGTATTCTGAGAGGCTCGGGAAATGTCATATAATTCACAGAGTCTGCTTCATATTTCTTATTTGAGAGTTGAGATGTTGTGTAATCAAAGAGAATAAAATCATTGTTAAAGAGGTGAAAACAAGACCATTTTGAAAGGGAACAAGAGCACACAACAGCTTGAAACCTCAGGGAAGACAAACTGTCGTGATGCTTAGTAGCTGTGGAAGTAGCTTAAATTTTGCTCTGTATTTAACAGAGAAATAATAAAGTGTCTAAGTCAGCCATTTTCTACCATCTGGAGCACCTGACAGTTTTCAGTCTCTTTTGTCAGCTTGTTCTCTCCTCCATGACATAAACACACTGACAAAAGTAAGCATCTTTTGGGACTTACAGTAGCTTGTACCACTGGATTTTAAAGTTTTCTTGAAGTCGCAGATTTGGTTTATTTACTAAAAGATGAAGAAATAAGGGACAAAGAGTTAAATGTTTTAGTTCAACATAATATACTTTTGTGTAGATGAGGGGAGAAAGAGGAAGATGGAGAGTGCAAGGGCAGAATGTGTGGTGGGGATGAGGGAGGAAGTGCTGCAGTGCTGACCACTGCGAGACTCACCTATCCAGAACATGCTGAGCTACTCTGCTTCATTTGCTGGCTTCAAGTCAACTTCAAAGTCTGAATACTTTCATGACTTTGATTGAGAACTACTTCACTCTGCACAGCAATTGCCAAAACACATCAACTAAGCACCAAAACCATTTCACATCCCCACCTGTGCCCATACCCCTTCCTCTTCCTCACATTTGCAGTAGGGCCATGTACTCAATAAACTTATATCTCTTTTTAAACAACAGGGCAGCTTCACATTGCTTTTCACAGTACTGCCAAACAAACAGCTCGGGTGATTCAGACGATTCAATTATTCAGAAGCTGTTATTGCTTGCATTGTGTGTCTGAACCTGGAATTAATCTATTATCGAGGTAGCCATTGAATAGCTTGTTATAAACAACTTGCAGAGACGCAAAGGTGATGTCTGCCACTGATACACTCAAAGGAATGACAAACTGCACACCCAGTAGACAGCAGGACTGAACGCTGAGAGAATTAACTGCCTTCATTACCTGAAGGCTGTGGCTGTTGTGAGTTTGAATATCCTCACTCTTGAAGCTACACACGCTGAAGCCAAAAACCTCAGACTTATAACTTATCCTTTGTGCAAATATTAGTGCCTGTGTTTTCTCGACTTTAACATATGCATGATGAAACACAAACACAACTTGCTATATAGACTTCTAAAAAGCAAATACACCTACCTGCGCAAACAAGAGAACTCCCACAACTCCAAGCACACTTGTCCTTGATAAGAACTTCAATTAATCTTATTTTCTCTGTTTTAAAAGGTGCAGGAGGATACAGTTTCTCTCTATGAATTCATTCATGTTCGGTGTCCCATTTTAAATCATCACAACACCAGCAAATCATCAACAAGATTACAACATTGTAAGTTTTTATCAATAAAAAGTTTTAATATAAAAATATTACTATATCTGCTATTTTTTTGCCTGTTTCCGCATCAACCGATTGAATTATGCAGAAACTATGAAGCCAAATTTCATGAAACTCGGTGGAAAAGTGAAGCAAGGGCTAAAGAAGGGTCTTTCTAAACACAAAGTATAACTCCAAAACCCTTACAATATAAAGTTGTGAGATAAAGCACATCTGAAGAGTATAAAAAAGTATAAAGTAACTGCACAGATTAAATCTTAACTTTTACTTCTAAGTACCTCTATCATATATAATTCTCTCCACAACTAACCTGAACCCAACTTTTACAGACTAAATATCCCACATAGGAGGCGCCTCCACCTCTGCTTGCACATAATAAGGTGTTTGTTGAAAATCTGCTGATGGGTCAGGACATTTCAAACAATTACAAGGACTGGAGGTGTCACTTGGATCCACACCGGTCTTCTGGCAGTGTCACTCAAACACAAATAAAAGGAAAAGAGCTCTGAAGACAACTGTCAGAGCAACAGCTGCTTTTAAAATTGAGTTTCACAGTAGGTGTGATAGATGTATTACTATTGTAATTACTTAGTAAAGTACAAAATCAGCAACCTAAAATAATTGTGTCGGAATAAGAAAAGATCTCTTCATTAAAAAAAACTATTTATATCCTCCTGCCTGCGCTTTCATGAGGCTGAAACATCTGTGGCTGTATCCTGGGGGAGTTAGGAAAGCCTAACAGCAGTTTTCCGCTGCAAGCTGAACACCCTGTGATGTTAGACTTGAACAGCCAGGTCCGCTGGGTGTTTATACAGGATAATAAACCTACAGCAGAGCTGGTACAATCAGCCGTGTGTATCTACCTGTACTACCAGCCACAAACACTGTAAAATAATATGTATTCCCACAATAAAAGTGACTTTAAATTGCAGTGCGCTCTGCAGTCATGGAGAGCAGCAAAGCAAAAACACACTCCCCTCTGTAATTGTTGTATCGTACTCTGTGTACTTCAAAATATAAGTCAGAACCACTGTAGTGAAAACTACACCTATATATCGTGAATCCACTGTCACTCCACAGGGAGTGCAATAATGCGCCCTGGTGTTTCCTACAGCGCTGCATTTCACACTCAGTAATGAATTATATCCGCGCTGCAATAGAAGATGTGGAGAAATCCCAGCAATTAACAGATATCCGTCGTAAACAGCAGTTGGCCCGGGCGGTAAATGTCTCAATAATGCGGTTCCCTGTGCGTAAGGAACGCGCGTAATTGGGTTAATCCCGACGCGCCTTTGTTTTAAAACATAAAATAGTCCTACCTCGCTCATGGTGGACAGTGATGTCGAGGTTTCCCCCCCTGCTTCCAGTGCGCGGCTTGCTTAAGGAGAAGTTTGAGCCACAGCGGTGTTTAGAAGAGTGGCTCGCAGCGGACAGAGAAGCTTTATAAAGTGTTAAGCCCAACTCCTCCGTGTCATCACGTCACTATTAAACCAATAGGAATGCCGTGGGCAAATGTGTGTCCCAAGTCACCACCCAACTTCTCCAGGCATTCATACGCTGTGTAAGCCCTTTTCGTGATGCTCAGCCAAACGGAGCGGCTCTGTCCTGTTGATGAACACCCACTCACAAATGTGAGCACTGGGAGGCATGTCATCAACAGACAACAACACGCACCATTGTCATTTCCACCTGAGTGTGTGCACTAGTGCGTGAGTGTGAGCTTCATGACACAACCTGCAAAGTAAAACGATCAGCTGAACCTCTTCACTTTTCCTTTTAACTCCAACATTTTTTAACTTGGAAGCTTTTACTGTAATCTGACACTTTTACTTCTTTTAATTTGTCTTGGGACCATTTTAATGTTCATAACAGTTCTCTACATTACAATTAAGTTATTTTCATTTAAGGACGTTTTCTGTGACGTTTTCTTGGTGCTCCCCAACTGGTGTACAATCCAGTTCGAAAAGGTTTGGATGCTAGGACAGAATGCAATGATCTGCAAACATTTAAAGCCTATATTTTAGTCGCAAAGGAACATAGAAAACATGTTAAGTGTTGAAAGTAAGTTATTTTACTATTTAATGAGAAATACTTGCTCATTGTAATTTGATGACAGCAACACTCTCAAAAAAGTTGGGACAAGGGCAACAAAAGGCTGGAAAAGTAATGGGAACTAAAAAGAAACAGCTGGAGTGATGTTGCAATTAATTGAGGTTAATTGGCAACAGGTTAGTAATGTGACTGGGTATAAAAAGAACACCTTAGAGAGGCAGTCTCTCAGAAGTAAAGATGGGTAGAGGTTCAGCAATCTGTGCCAAGCTATAGCTACAAATTGTGGAGAAATTTCAGAATAATGTTATTTAATGTAAAATTGCAAAGACTTTGAATATTACATCATCTACAGTACATAATATCATCAAAAGGTTCAGAGAATCTGGAGACATGTCTGCATGTAATGGACAAGGCCTCCTCTTCTTCTTCTTCTTCTTCTTCTTCTTCTTTCGGCTGCTCACATTAGGGGTCACCACAGCGGATCCTCTGCCTCAGTCTCACCAACCCTCTGCATGTCCTCCTTCAACACATCCATTAACCTTCTCTATGGTCTTCCCATTTTCCTCTTGCCTGGCAGCTCCATCTTCAACATCCTTTGTCCAATCCCTACTATCCCTCCTCTGAACATGTCCAAACCATCTCAGCCTCGCCTCGCTGACTTTGTCTCCAAACTTCTCAGTTTTCGCTGTCCCTCTGATGTACTCATTTCTAATCCTGTCCATCCTGGTCACTCCCAGAAAACATTTCAACCTCTTCAGTTTTGCCACCTCCAGCTCTGCCTCCTGTCTTTTCGTCAGTGCCACTGTCTCCA
>VUQH01085913.1:0-30766 GCA_015106775.1 Etroplus canarensis | reverse complement strand
ACAGGAGGTGGAGCTGGAGGTGGCAGAACTGAAGATGTTGAGATTTTCCCTGCGAGTGACCAGGATGGACAGGATTAGGAATGAGTACATCAGAGGGACAGCTCATGTTGAGAAGTTTGGAGACAAAGTCAGAGAGGCAAGGCTGAGATGGTTCGGACATGTTCAGAGGAGGGATAGTGGATATATTGGACAAAGGATGTTGAAGATGGAGCTGCCAGGCAGGAGGAGAAGAGGAAGACCACAGAGAAGATTGATGGATGTAGTGAAGGAGGACATGCAGAGGGTTGGTGTGAGGGAAGAGGGTGCAAGGGATAGGGTGAGATGGAGGCAGATGATCCGCTGTGGCGACCCCTAACGGGAACAGCCGAAAGAAGAAGAAGAAGACTTAAACAATTTCTTCAGAACATTTAACTGCTTCTCCACTGCATTAAGATGCTGCTCCAAACTTTTTCCATGGCAAAATAAGGTATGTTTTAAAAGTTTAGACATGTTAAAAAATTTTATTTTTAAACTGTTTAGGGCCCAGCACGGAACCTTGTGGAACTCCACATAAAAGTAACTTTCAGTAAATCAGGGTCAGCATTGTTTATTTGTACATACTGATGTCTGTCATCAAGATAACTATGCATCTAACACCATATGTCTTGCTTCTCCATTAATAATGTGGATCTATAGCATCAAAACATTTTTTATTATCACCTACATTTTGATTCAAACGCTAAAAATGAAGTAAGCCATTCCAATCCAATACGTCCCGTCAAATTCTGCAAATATCTAATAACAGTTCCACTGTTGTGTATTCTGGTCAGGTGTGTCCCTGTAGTGTAGTGGTTTACACATTTGCCTTACAGGCTACAGGTCAATTCCAATTTCAATTCCAAGTTGGGACACAAGCGCCCCCCTCACCATGGAGGGTTGTGTCAGGAAGGGCATCAGGTGTAAAACCAATGTGGATTAATCCGCTGTGGCGACCCCTTGGGGAGAATAAAAGGGAGCAGCGGAAGGTGCGTTTTGTATTCTGTTCAGTTGTTTTACACAGTTTTGGCTCCGTTATTGGGAGTAGACAGTGTAACCCAGACTAACCTATACCATTTATATATTCTAGCCAGTCAGCAACACTGGCACTCACACCCTGCATCAAATGTATCAGTCAATCTACATGCCACATCATCTATTTAAGATGTATAAAGATATACAGTAGAATGCAACAGGCCCAGCCCTTGACCTTAACTACCACCAAGGGACACCTCAGATGAATGCATATAGTATTTTACCAAACTCAACCCCGGTGAGGGGTCGATGACCCTGCAGTCCATGTCGCACCACCAATCGCTTATCTACTGAGTCAGGCATTAGTCTTGATTTACGTTTACTGACATGCTATTAGCTGCTCCATCACTTTCACCTGTCAGACTGTCAATCAATGGGGATCCACGCAGTGATGGGTGGGAATAGCATTCTATCCACAGTAGCTCATATATCTCCACCGAGACAGTGACAGTGGATGAGCAAAGGACATCATACCAGGTATCTCGCTGTGTTGTCGTGTCAGTGCCGCGAATGTGCATCACATCAGGATGTGTAGCATCTTAATGTGGATTTGACTTTCAGATACAGTTACTCCATAAGCAAATGATTTATTGAGGAAATAATCCTCTTTCCCCCTGTTAAAGCTACAACATGTCAACGCAAAGCCTGCACTTTTGACAAGCATGTCATTAAACAGTGCTAAAGTTAAAGGATTTTTAACCTTTATGTAATGCAGCAATTTTCCAACTCCAATAATCTGTTTCCAGATACGTAGCACTAAACAGCGTTGCTTGTGTCAAGGGTACTGCGATATCTCCTGAGAATCCTTCAAACATCGTGAGCAGCACCAATTCTGGGGTGTTATGATGTGGCAGGATGACTTCTCAGACAACGACCCACTCCTATCTCATAGCTAGAAATCAGTGGACATCTCAAAAGTCTCTGGGTCCTGCCCTCCTCCTCCCCCTCCTCCTCAGCTGAAGTGCGCAATTTCACACTCTAACGTCAAACAGTCGGTCAGAAGGAGAATGTATGACCCACCCTGGCATTTGTCCTCATTTCTCTCTCAAATGTGCAAACACTATTACCCTTGGGTTATCTTAAGTGGTGTGGTGAAGATTCCCGGCCTCTTTTCTCTTCTTCTTGCCAGACACACCATCAAAACACGACAAGTGGTAAGGACGGAGCAGGGATAAAAGACAGAGTGAGGCAGAAGGGGAAAGCGATGGAAATGGAGCAGATGTTTGTGTGGCTGCTGATTTGTGGCCTGATAAGGGTGCTACACAGGCAGCTGGAATTGATGGCTTGTTAGTGAGGATGGGCCCCTCTGTGAGATGTTTTCAAAATGATTGATTTACAATAAAGTGGCTCCGGGTGTGTGCATGCAGGCAGAACTGATGCAGATCGATCCCACTGAAATTGATTGATCAGCCATTTAGCTTGGCAGTGTGTTTACTGAACAAAACCGAGCAGGACTCCTCTAAGCACCCCCACCCCCTTCCACTCTCCGTAAAGCAAAGGAGAAATGCCACCTCTGGGTCTGCCTCATTTCTCTAGAGGTGGCGGCAAAAACAAGCCATATCAGAATATGAACCATAAAAATGTAATCATACAGTGAGAAATACTGGCATAAACGTTTACGATTGTGTACTTTATTCTGCTATCAATGTGTCCTTCTGTGACTTGTAGATATTATGCCTTTAAAATAATGACTTACCTGCTCTATGCAAAGGGAGAAATACTGGTTGCCTTATCTCAGTGTCACATTGAGACTTTCAGGGGGAGGCATAGAAATAACTAATAACAGAGGATTTCGGTAAACAAGCAGCTCATTCTCAGCTATACTTAAAGCTGACACATCAACAACCTTTAGCCTACCTGTTTTAGTATCATTGAGATGGCTATCATACATAATGTGGACTAGCCCTCAAGTGTTAAAGTGCCTCGTATATGGATAGTGTCTTCAGCAATTTTTCCAAACAGTGCATACAAGGGTCTCCATGTACAATTTATAAGGTGTTTTACTGATGGATAAAGCACAAGGACAATGTTTACCATGTGACCTCCGTGACTTTTCTTTACTTCCTCTTTGCCAAAACAAACCTCTCCACCAGCCAGCTAAGGACTTAAATCACCTGTCCTCAGATGCCTCATCCTGTTATTTGGATAATTGCCAACAAGAGCAAGCTTTTCCATTCTCAGGACAGCATGCAGTGGCCCCATCATGTTCCTTATTAACAATTTTACACACTTCGTCGCAGCGAGAGGGTGTCAGAATGCCAATAATATTTACCGTCTGCTGTGCGGGCTATTCAAGGGAGGCTGAGTGTTGCTGATTGCCCTGACAGAAGCTGACAGCACCCTAAACCTGAGATCCCTGCAAATAAACTCAGCAGTGTCTTTTTTTTTTAACTCAGCAGTGCCTTTTTTTTTACTTAAGGGAGTAGGGTGTGCCTTTAGTCATGAAGCAGATGGTGGAGCATAGAGCACCACACCATTCC
This sequence comes from Etroplus canarensis, assembly GCA_015106775.1. NCBI lineage: Eukaryota > Metazoa > Chordata > Actinopteri > Cichliformes > Cichlidae > Etroplus > Etroplus canarensis. The sequence continues at coordinate 27,236 of VUQH01085913.1, read as the reverse complement.
TGAGTATGCTTGAACACAAACAAAGACAATTTTTAGCTTCTTCTTTTAAACATGCGTTGGCTATAGACACACACACAACACTGCTCATAAATTTGGGAGCACTTTTCCAAATTCATTGTTTTCCAAAGAAAAACACATTTTCATGCAGTTTACAAAGAATTGTATCCATTTCACAAACAACTGAAATCAATCACATAATTTAAAAAAAAATGAGCTACATTTTTGCATAGAGGCCTATTATCAGCAACTGCCAGTCCCATGCACCATTCTTTTGGTATGGTTACTAATCCAGGTTAATCATTTCATAAGGCTGACTGATTATTAGAAAAACCTTTTGCAATTGTATTGCACAGCTAAAACCTGCTGTACTAATAAGGGAGAAAAAAGGGAGCATGGCATTCTTTAGGTTGGTTTAGTATCTGAAGCATCAGCAGTTGTTTTTTTTTGTTTGTTTGTTTTTTTTTTTGTTTACAGGCTCAAAACGCCAGAAAGAAAGAACTTTCTTTATAGACTTCTCAGTCTATTGTTATGCTTAGAAAGGAAGGCTATTCAGCATGAGAAATTGCAAGGAAATTTAAAATCTCTTACCATGCTGTTAACTACTCCCTTCAGATTGCAGCACAAACTGGGTCTAACAAGGACAGAAAAAGGAGCGGGAGGCCCTGATGCACAACTATGCAAGAAGACAAATATCTGAGAGTGTGTAGTTTAAGAAGAAAGATGCTTCACAGGTTGTCAACCAGTAGCTGCACTAAATAGTGCCTGTCACACACTAGTGTCAGCATCAACAATGAAGAGGTGATTTAAGGATGCTGGACTTTATAATGGAAATTATAATGAAAAGGCCAATCTCAGCCAGAATTCTGACTGTAATGGAGTAGTCTCCAGATCCGTTGTGGGTACAGCTTGACCATATGGTATGGGGGAAGACTCCATCAACCCAATCCATCTTGTGGGAGATGCTCCAGGAAGCAGAGGGTGAAATCTTATGAGATTACCTTGAAAAACTGCCAGCTAGAATGCCTAAGGTCTGACATACTTTATATATATATATATATATATATATATATATATATATATATATATATAATTCAAAGTTTAAAACCGACCACTCTTTCTTATTTTCAAAATGAGTACATTTTGTTGTTTCTTCATTTTCCCCTTGATAAACTGTTTTCAGCATCATAAAGGGGCATTTAGTAAATCAATGACCTGTAAGATATAGAATAATCTTCAAAAAGAGCTGGGAGCCAAGTAAAAGAAACAGCTGTCGTGGGATTATTGAACATTCTCAGTCAATCTATTCAGTTGGTAATGATTTCCAAACCTTGACATAAAGGATGTTGACACCATTTACAGCATCTACCTTTTGATCCCTGATGATTTCATCTAGAACTGTTGAACGTCACAATCAAGCACAGATACACAAATTGGCTACAGGCTAAACATCTGATTATACTGGAGCACCTCAGTGCAGTGTGTGCAAAGAGTGTTTGTTTGTGTGACAGAGAGAGGAAAAAAAGAGAACCAAAGACCAAGCCCTGTCCCAATTCTACTGTGATAATAGTTTCCATGACGATGAGGCATGCTCGGCACATCACTTGTGGCCCAGATAAACAGTGATTCTTTACAAAAACAAGAAGGTCATTACAGCAGCTTGTCAAATCAATGCCCACTGTGTCCAAGTTGATTAAGACATCTTCCCTCAGCTCTGACACTCCGTCAATAGCAGCAGGCGCACAATGCTGTGACGGGTGGGGGGATGGTGATGGTCCATGGTGGAAAAGTGTGTGTGTGTGTGGGTGTGGGTGGGTGGTGGTGGTGGTGGTGGTGGGGGGGTCTCCAGCTCTTTCTCCTCTCACACACATACACAGAACTACGCAAACACACGCACAGTACTCAGATGATTGGAGTGAAATACCCATCAGTCAGGGAGTCGAGGTGGACTAATGATTCCCTGTGCTGCCTATTAGAACTACATGACAACTCAATCCTGCTCACGGAAAGAGAAATGGAGGAGAGAGTTTGTTGGGATGGAAGGAGAGAGGCAAGGAGGGGTGAATGAAGAGAATGCAGAAGAGAGTAAGAATAGAAAAAGTGACCTTGTAGCAGCATCATTTGAGGCTGAATTAAATTGGCAAGAGCAGCTAATCTTTACCTGGGGCGATTAACAGAATTAAAGGAGAACAACAAAGGCACAGGGGTTGGCTTTTCTCTTTTTTCTGTCTGCCACTGCCATTTGTAATTTGTGTTGAATGTCCTCTTCTGGAAAACTTGGTGAATCTTCCTCTCTGGGCCTGTCATGGATGGTTGGTTTTTCTATCTAACACACAAACAATAGCAGGCTCAGATATGTGGATGGCTGTCATTAGATGATTTATAGTAAAATCAAGACTATATTGTCAAGTCAGGCAGTTTTTTCAATGTCACAAACTTGCATTCTGATTTTATTAACAATACATAAGCATTCATTTAGTTTATAGTTTTCTAGTTTTAGGGAGGTTTTCTAATTAAGCAAAGGTGGAAAGTTGAGCAGTGCGACCTTCAAGCTCGTGTATAATTTCTTCAGAGGTATAGTATCAAACTTTTTCCTCATTGTGAAATAACAGGATTATATTAGCAGGAAGTGAATTACTTCAAGTTTAGTCTCTGCACTCAGCATCTCTCTTCTCACAGACTAATCAATATGTTTGGAAAGACGGACAAGGTTAGGCCTATCAGGCTGTCTGACAGAGAGAGAGAGAGAGAGAGAGAGAGAGAGAGAGAGAGAGAGAGAAAACATTGCTGATACCCAGATGCAAAGGTTCAGGGCTGAAGTTTACCCAACATAGAACAGAATCACAACAACTAATAAACCTTTAGCTCAGGGATACTCAAACCAACTCTTGGAACTGGATCAATATTTTGTGCTATTGGCATTTAATCACCATATGCATATCTGGAATAGTGTATTGTTTGTTGTGAGAACAACTCTGCTATACCTGAAGTAGTTCTTAGCCTCCTTGGCTAAAATGCTTGTGGTCCACAAAGTACTGTACTATCCCAACAACCATTTTTGGGTGGCATTAAAATTCATTTGGGCATTCATGGTTCTCCTCAGTGACTTTGGTAAATTTTTGCTCTGACACCACCAGCCTAACATGTTTCATTTTTGACATAGACTGGTTGCTAATAAGGGTGAGAAAAAATATGGCAGTATACCACATTGGTTCCTCTTGCCATATATTATCAATATACACAAGCCAACTATATTTTTTTTAAATCAAAACATATTATCCCAAAAAGGTGACTAAGTATTGTCAGTCACCAGATCGGTTGTGGGTGCAGCTTGACTGTATCATATGGGGGAGGAGTCCATCAACCCAATCCATCTTGTGGGAGATGCTCCAGGAAGCAGGGGGTGAAATCTTGTCAAATTACCTTGAAAAAAGTATTGTCACTACTTCATAACTCCTTGTAGTGAATGTAATGAATGAGAGAAAAGTGGATGGAAAATAAACAAAACAAAAACGTGGTGAAAAATGAAGGAAAGCCACTAGGAAAACTAAAAAAACAAAAATAATAATAATAGATGGAATGGCAATGATCTTCCTCTTCTTTTGGCTGCTTCCTTTAGAGGTCACCACAGTGGATCATCTGCCTCCATCTTACCCTATCCCTTGAATCCTCTTCTGTCACACTAACCCTCTGCATACCCTCCTTCACTACATCCATGAACCTTCTCTGTGGTCTTCCTCCATTCTTCCTGTCTGGTAGCTCTGTCTTCAACATCCTTTGTCCAATATACCCACTATTCCTCCTCTGCATAACTCCAAACAATCTCAGCCTTTCCTCTTTTACTTTATCTTCAGTTGACTGAACCTGAGCACTCCCTCTGAGGTACTCATTTCTAATCCTGTCCATCCTGGTCACTCCCAGAAAAAAATGTCAGCATCTTCAACTCTGCCACCTCCAGCTCCAACTCCTTTCTTTTCGATAGTGCCACTGTCTCCAAACCATACATCATAGCAGGTTTCACCACCATCTTGTAAACCTTCCCTTCTACCTTTACTGCTATCCTTCAGTTATAAATCACCCCTGATATCGGGCTCCACCCACTCCACCCTGCCTGCACTGTCTTCTTAATTTTTCTTGTGCACTGTCCACTGCTTTGGATGGCTGTCCCTAGCTATTTAAAGTCATCCACCTTCAGTACCTCTACTCCTTACATCTTCACTATTCCACCTGCCTCCCTCTCATTCATACACTCATTCTGTCTTGCTTCCACTGACTTTCATTCTTCTTCTCTCCAGTGCTTACCTCCACCTCTCCAAGTTCTCTTCCACCTGCTCCACCTACTTCTCCATCAGCACTCTCAAAATAAACATTGCATCTGTAGTACTTTCTCAGCGTGAAGTCACACTGCTGCTCGCTGACTGTCACCTCTCTTCTTCACTTTTCAGTGTTCACAATGACAATAAACTGGACTTCATTAAACACACAGAGGCAATCAAACAGCCATCTCAATTTTCTGAGACGACGTAGGTCCTTCAATATCTGCTGGACGCTGTTCAGGATGTTTTAGGATTTTTAGTCTGTGGCCAGTGCCAGTGCCATCCTCTATCCTGTCGTGTACTGGGGCAGCAGACTGAAAGTAGCAGATGCCAACAGACTCAACAAACTGATCTGCAAGGCCAGTAACATAATGGGTGCGGAGCTTGACTCTCTGACAGTGGTGTCAGAAAGGAGAATGCTGTCCAAGTTGAGGACAGTACTGGACAATCCTTCACACCCTCTGGAAAGGCACAGGAGCATTTTCAGTAGCAGGCTAATTCTGCCACAATGCACCACGGAACACCACAGGAAATCATTCCTACCTGTGGCCATCAAACGCTATAATTCCTCCTTGTGACACCTTGACATATTTCTTTTACCCCCACATCTTGTTCATATTGTGTATAGTGTTTAAATTTGGAATTATTTCTGTTACATATTACAATTTATACAGACATGTTTATTTATTTTAATCTTCATTTCCTGCCTTTCAAATGTATTATTCTTTATATATAACTGGATGTCTGTAACACAATGCAATTCCCTACTGGGATTAATAAAGTATTCTGATTGTGAATCTAATGATGATGATGACAACAGTGACAACGACAGTGCCTTAGAGTGGACACAACTCCTGCTTTTTGATTTTTTAAAGAATGTCTTTTCTTCGTCAAAATAAAGCTGTTGATACTGTGATGTATAGTTGAAGTTTGTATTCCAGAGTATTGCATAAACACAGCAAAATTTATACCAATTTGCAATCCCAACATTTTATATAGCACCGCTAGTAGTTAGCGAGCTTACTGACCTGCAAACTAATAATATCCACTTTGCTACCGCTGCTCCCTTGTATTCTCCCCCAGGGGTTGCCACAGCCGATTAATCCACATTGGTAATTTGGCACAGGTTTTACATCAGATGCCCTTCCTGATGCAACCCTCCATACCAAAAGGTTAGCACGCTAACATGCTCCACCTCCAGGACAGCCAACATGGTAAAAGGTATTTCTGTATGTTAACATTGTAATTGTGAACAGGTTATTTTTAACATGATAAATTTAGAATTTAGCTCAACAATAGGTGTCACAATTTTAAAAAAATCACACCATCAGTGCTAGTATATTAAGTCATTGTATAAGTTGCTTTATTTAATGATCTATGGTTGCCGTATTGCATGTAGTGTTTTTATTTTTGTTTAAAATTCTAATGTCTTTGAAATGTATACAGATGTATGAACTTATTACCAATATGACTGAATCTTTCAGTGTGGTTAGCACACTTGATTCTACATTTATCTTTACTGTAATTCAGTAATTCATCAATTTTAGATGAAGTATTTGATCCCCATATTTCAAAATTGCTTCCTTTCTAAAACACACATTTTTTTTCTCCACAGTAATTAAGGGCTTTTCATCATATTCAGTTATCAGAAACATTAAAAAAAAACAAACAAAAATACAACCAAACAAACCAAAAAAGAAACAACAGCAACTGTATGATAAAGGTCTATCCAATAGAAAAAAAAGCATGGGCTACTTGAAACATGAGCTCCCAGCTAGAGACCACCATTATTGTTTCCATAAAAGCAACAGTAGCTGACTGCAGTAAATAGTGTCTTCACCTCCAGAGTCTTCATGATTCAAGGATTTCATTTGTGCTAAGCCATACCCCAAGGAGGCTGGCTGGATCTCCATGTCTTTAAGAATCACCCCAGAGCAGATTTTCCTCACCTTTTCCTCACAATTACTCACAGTTGCGTGTCAAGATTGAACTGCCTCGGTATGTCACTGTCATTGGCCAAGGCCAATTCTAGCCATTTTAGAGGCTGCCCTCCAGAGGACCCCAGAGATAGGCTCAGAGTGCCACAGGAAATACCACAGAGTTTGACATACAGCACAACACACTTGTCCCTTAGGCCACACCACTGTGAGGCCCATAATGTGTGTATTCATATGAAATGTATGAACACTGTTTACAGTTGAAAACACGTTCATGGGAAATATTCGCTTCCATTTCAATGTATGTGTGTGTGGTGGGGAGGGGTGGATTTCTGCATTCAACATAAGCAGCCATTTGAATGAAAGAGCATAATGCCATGGGTACTGTAGGTACACATCACTTGGTTTGATGTACAGTTCACTGTTTGTTCAAGTATTCTCTTGTACCTCAGTGGAGCCATAGAGAATTACCCATGTGAGAAAACCAACCATTTTTCCTGGGGGCTTTTTCTGGTTCATTTTCATGCCCACTTCTTAGATAAACACACACACACTTGCAACAATCAGCATTTCCACCCTCAGGACCCTACAGAAACAATAAATGCCAATATTTCTAGGTACTGTACTTCTTTAGGAATGTTTGATTGTTAAATTCAAGCGTGATGGCATGGCATCTTAAATTAGTGGGGGTGCACCGCTGCAGACACATCAAAGTTGTAGTTGTCTGCCAAATAGATTATTATCACCCAGTTGTTGTACATCTCAAGCCTATTCTATCTCTATCAGTCATAACATGCAAATACAAATATGTTTATGTCCATCTGCTGCAACAGCAAGGTTGTCTTTGTGAATTTTTAATGTTTCTTGCATAATGAAAGCCAAAAAAGCAGCTTTACTCTAAAGCATAATTAGGCACGGCAATTACGTGACTATAGGGAATACTATATTCAGTTTCAATTCAATTCAGTTTTATTTATATAACACCAATTCACAACAAACGTCCCCTTAAGGCACTTTACACTGCAAGGCAAAGACCCTACAGTATCAGAGAGAAAACCCCAATAGTCAGACAATCCCCCTTGAGCATGCACTTGGTGAGAGTGGGAAAAAAAACCTCCCTTTTAACAGGAAGAGACCTCTAGCAGAACCATGCTCAGGGAGGGGCAGCCATTTGCCTTGACCAGTTGGGAGGTGAGGGGGAAGAGAAGAGCAAAAAGAGAGAGCTAGACTATGTGAGAGAGAAAACTAAATTTATTGACATGCAGCAGTAGCAACTAAATGCATGTAGTATATAGCCGTGTTTGTTTCTTTATGTTTATATATGTTTGGTATGCCCAGTGTTGTTGTTCTGATGAATCGCCTATATGTGGAACTAGGCTGTAATTACTATGTAAAACAATGTAATTACACCCTAGTTTACAAAAAAATGACAATTTCCATGTATTCTTCAAATTACAGGTGAGGGTGCAATGCATGCTTTTGTGGCCCATAGAATCTACAAGCATGTAAAATCTATGGCTGATACTTTGTGCCACATAATTCATAGCTGTAGACCCTTAGGATGTAAACATTAAAATTCAAAGTTATCGTGCCCCCGCCATATATTACTGTATAATTACAGTATGGTTTCTGCCAAATCAATGCAGTTGTTGTTTTAATGATGCAGAAGCAACAAAAGTGTCTGTTCAAATATTTATCTTATTACACATGGCCATTGAAAATTGGAGAAAGTGTTTGAAAATCAGGAACAAAGAGTCCAAATTTCACTCAAAAATTGCATCAAACAATGCATCACTTCAAAACAAACACAAAACAAAAACATGTTGCACTGTTGCCACACAATATTTAGCACAACACTGACAATGATTAATATTCATGAGGCTGTGACTTTGCAAACCCTCAGGATGGTTAAATTAATTATGCTAACAGGGTCATTTAACTGCTTTATTCAAAGCAAGCAATTCTTGTGCAGTAAATGACACAATAATTATGCACACAATCTAACAAGAGGACAGTGACAAGTGGAGGAGCGACATGATCATCTTCATAAAATACAAAGAACACATTTACACAGCTGCACAAAACAAACAAAAAAGTAAAACCCATACAGGAAAGATGAAAGAATAACTAAAACCAGCAAACAGTTTTACATCCATGGCAGCTTTTCGCTTTCGGAGTAGTAAATATGATTTGTTACTATGTGTTATTATTTAGAATTATTCATTTTCTCTGTCAGCGCACATTGAGGGGTAATAGAAATGCCAGCAAGGTGGCTGATTTACTTATTAAAATTTTCATCTCAAGGCTTGCGCGGCATGATTGGAGTCTGTAAGAGTAACGGGAAATCATGCATTATGTAGGCGAATTTGACACGACCTTGAGACTTCTCAGCACAGACCATATATTACCATCAGAGCGACCTTCCCATCCCGAAGATACATCTGATGTGTTTAAGGCTGTTTTACAATGCATTAGGAGGGCTTTACATGTGCTGAGCTCACTTTATTTGCTCATACATTTCACAGGAAGAGTTTAGTGTCAGGCTGATGGGGACCGTTCACAGTGACTGAGTCACTTGTCGAGACAAATGAGCCCATGGAAACAGGCCGAGGCGCTGGATAATAAGCATTTCAAAGCAAATTCCCGCTTTTCCACTTTTACTTCCCTCCAATATACAGCACATTTACTATTCAGTGAACCCTTGTGTATTCCAGCTCATCATGTATTCACACTTACTGCGATTGATTGACCTGCATCTTGAAGACAGAATAGATATGATTTTTCCCACCAAGTAATAGCGTGTCAGGATCAATATTCTCACTGTTGGTTAAGCTTTGGCAACCTTTAGAATATCAGCTCAAATCGATCTCTCTCACATAACTGCCTGCAATTTCAAATCAACTTTTTCTGTTTTGTACATGCCAATGACATTTGAAATACCTCATAGTCTTGGCATATGACCTGTTGGAGTACCCAAGGTAAAGGGCACAAAACACATTTATTACCATGTTTCATTTATTGCTCATGCCCCACTCTTTTTACTTTTCACCCCTGTGCTATAGACATGTGAGAGAGCAAGGCCATGTTATATTTCCATATAAAAAGCCCCATAATTACAGGGGGGATGAGGACTGTTGTTCCCCTTATCAGAGGAAATGATAAGGGAGCACCAGGCCCTGTGAAAGAACAGGGTCCATTTTGATATAATTGGCAGTGGAATTATTTATGACATTAATTGCCACATTATCGACTGGCTGTCAGCTCCTGTGTCAGTCTGTCCATCTTTCTTAGCAGAAAGAGCCAGCTCAGCCTGGCGCCCAATGACAAGCTAATTACTACAGCACAACCCTGAGTGACAAATGTTACTCATCTAAGACCAGGCCCGGAAATAAGGGCCACTCTCCCACCCCCTTTCAGCTTCTCCGGATCAACTGAGACAGCAGTGTGCTGCCAAATGTCTTCAGTAGCAGGAGGGAAAGGGTTGCATGTCTGACACAGAGAGAGGAAAAAAACGGGGTGAGACAGGAAAAAGGAGAAAGAGCTTTCGAGAGCCAAAGGACAGTTAAATCTAAATCTCACCCCATCCTGTTTGGCACTCTATCAGTGGCCACTTGTCACTCATAAAGACAAGTCCTTTTTTCCCTTCCTCCGCCTCCTTGTAAATTTGCATTAGCTCATGCCAATCAGTCATCAGGCTGTGGGCTGATATCTAGTGATGGGGTGATTGGTCCTTAGTTTTCATGACAGCAAGTCACACACTTGTGTGCCTTTGGGGAGGAAAATTGTGCTGTGCCAAGAATGTAAGAAAAATCTCAGGGATCACACAGTATGTGAATACATTTTAACATATATGAGTGTCATTACTTTGTGCTATTCTATTTACCTCTGTTTGGAATTAAATAAGACTATATGTGTGTGTATATATATATATACACACACACACACCTTTGGCAGATTAATTGGTAATTTTGCTGAGGTTTTATGGGGCTTGTGTTCCCACCTGGAATCAAACCAGGGACCTTTTGCTTGCTAGGCAAATGTGTTAACCTCTACACTACAGGGACACTATGGAATTAAATAAGACTGTTGCTTTTAAATATTAAAGATACATACTCCCAGAACTGTCACACAATTATCTGTATTTTTAAATGCTATCAACAGCACACTCAAACAAACAATCAAGCAGAATTCAACATTTTAATTGAATATTGTTACATTTCTGGATTTTGCAAAACCTGGTTATAACAAGTGCATGCACTGAAAATAAATTTAGAATTACTATTTTACAAAATGTAAGTTTCATATTGTTGGTATTTTGGTTTTATGTCATATTCCATTTCTAAGATATTGCTAATAAACAGCAAGAACTGACTACGCATACTGTGCACACAGAGTCAGATGGTGGTTGCACATATATGAATGTTCAGTGTTATACTTTCTACACACAGGCACATGCTGTGGCTAGTAGAGGAGCCTGCAGGGCTACTATAGCAGAATGTCACTGATCTGCTGTGATGAAGTGGCGTGCCATTTGTTCAACCAGGAAGTTCATAAGGAGCAGCCTCAGAGACGGAGCTGAGGGTCAAGGAGGGCATCGCCTACAGGTAGATCTGTGGCTCATACCTTAATTAATCTACTGTCTATGATGCCAAGCATCCAGTTCATCCCAGCACATGCACAAAGGCACATGTCAAACATATGTCAAACCAATCTGGCACTCCCTGCCCACCCCATAATGCAGTTTGTGTTGGTGTGGCAGCTCGGGATGCATCGCTGACGAGGATGGGAAGTGACACACACCAAACTCGGTGTGTCCCCCAGCCAGCTCCGGTGGCTCGGGGCCTGTCAATTCCAGCTCCGTCAGTGGCACTGGCTCAATGGCAGTGCCTGTGACACATGTCACAAAGTTTTAAATGTCTGCTCTTTTCAGCAGGATGGCTGGGCGCGCGCCGCAGCCAGGGGAAGGATGACATTTTGTGTTGTGCGGGGGGAACTTGTTGTGGCTCCCCTCTTCCTGCCTCCTCCGGCTGTCAGCCCCAGTTTCCTCTGAGCATATCAAAACATAGACAAATAAACCTTGTCATTTTGAAACGCCAGCACTAGTGACCAGGCTCCTGAACGGCATGTCATCTGGAATATGGTCACACAGTCCTGTTGAAAGTTGTGAAGTGAATAAGCACATACAAGCAAGCACTCACAAACACACACACACACACACACAGTCTTGTAAACTAGTGCAAATGTTCAAGCTAATAGAAATGAGATGAACAGAAAGAGACACGGTGAACAAACATTGCATCAGGCCATCTCTGACCTTTTCCTCATCTTTTTGTGGATGAGTGACACACTGTACTGAAGCTCAACATGGTTTCTTTCAAGTCCCAAATAAATCAAGCCTCTGTCTCATCACTGTAGTTTATTCACAGTCATCGTTTTTAAAGTGCATATTATAAAGCTTTATGACTTGATGACTGATAAGTTTTGTCAGTCACTGCCATCTTTAATCAGCTTTTAGCAGGAAGAAAAATATTTATATGATGGACATTTCATCATTAGGAAACAGTGTATTGTGGTGGCAGAGGGAATTAAATATGAAAGCACCATAGTACCTTAAACTCCATATTAATCTGACAAGAGACATGTGTAAGTTCAACCCTTTTAATTAAATCCAGCACACACAATTTTACATCAGATCAACTTTATCATATCATTTGCATCAAAATTTCTATTTGGAAGGCTGCCTTAGAAATTTGATCCATTGTTGTAAGAGGGAATTATAAGCATGAATACCAAAATGTTACACTGTTATAAAAATGTAATAGTATGTAAAAATGTATCATAGAGAAACATTTTTTGGCTTAGATGCTCTGAAAATTGTGTCATTGAAAAGCAAATAATGAGAGCAATATTTCAGACATGAAACTGGGAAGGCAAAAAAGCCCCACAAACAACTCTGTTCTTCATTATAGCTGGTACTGGAATGGTTTCTTTTTCGTTTTCAAGCATCTGCATACTACAACAGAATCTGACCAAATCTTCTCAGTTATCAGACTTTCAGGAAGATATTTTCTCTTCTAAGAGATAAAAAGATACAAAATAATCCAATAAAAATCATATAAGAATGAGAAACATTATGCCTCAAACTAAACAAGATGCACTGATCATGCCTCGGGTGCTGACCGAAAATCATAGTAATGTTTAACAAGGCTGCAGAAACCCCATTCTGACAAATGTTGCAATGTTTTAATGTTTTTTAACAGCCGTTATGTGAGTTTGTGTGTGTGAATGAGACAGAATGAAAGAGATGAGTCCATGTCAGGCCCCAGGTGTGTGACCAAAACCCTTTCACCCTTGATTAGTGGTGGTAGTGGACAAGTGATCCATCATCACTGTCAAAGCAGAGGCTGCAGTTAGTTGGCTGTGTGTAAGAGAATAAGAATGAGAGAAAGAGAGATACTTGTGCTTATGTGTTGTGAGTCTGGAGTTTTGTGGTTCCAGATGCTTAGAGGCAATCATGTCATTCAGAGTGTCATCTCTGACTGAGCTGCATGTGGGGATGAAGAAGCAGACTCAGCTCAGTAGAAGAGGCTCTAACTATGGGGCTGCCATGATTTTTTAAAAGCTCAGACTAAAAGAAACCCATCCTTTTACATAAGAACATCTTTTCAGAGAATTTAAATCATTTTTCTAGAGTGATCTCAGATGAGGCAAATATCACCTGTGGTTTTAATAAATAAGATCAATTTGATCCTCCTGTTCTCCTGTTAGCAACCATTGTCATCTAAGTCCCTCTCTAAGCCAGAGCGCTGTCCATCAGAGCTGATCATTTCGGATGAATCTGTTGCCCTCTGAGTGCTTGCCATAGTAGATGTAGCGACATTTGGCGAAAACTCCTAAAAAAACAGAAAGAGGAAAATTAGATAAGGTCATGCTTGTAGCTTAAAAACAAATAATATTTAATAATCCATTTGATAAATAAATAATGTATTCACCTACATTCATGAAATGTGACATCAGAAACTGACGCTTATCTAGATGGTTTGACTTTGTTCACACCTGTTTATGTATGCACATTTCACATTAAATTGCAGCAAACAGTAATTTCTATGTTGTAATATGTACAACTGCAGTGTCTCACTCATAGATGAACAACAGTGGTTTTCAACCTGTCAGTGAAACCCTCACAGCATAACTCTGAGGATGTCTGATGATCAGCATGATATGTATGAAATGTACGATTATAGGCCTGAAATAAACAGAGAATTTGTAGTAACAGAACTGTTTTACAGAAAAAGTAAATCAAGCATATTTGCTAGTAACATAGCAACAAAAGCTCATTTTAAACATTTCATGTGTATTAATATTATTTAAAGTATTTCCAGTCTGGCCTAATTCTCAGATAAAATCTGGGCCTCTATTAGTGGCCGTAATCTGTTGAGTAATCATAAGAATAACAATGGAGGCTTTGAAACATTAAAACCATGTATCTGTTAGACATTAAAAATACAAAAAACTTCAGTGAGGAACAGTGAAAGTAAACAAAATCATTTTGTTTATCACAATCATGTGGTCTTGAATGACAGGACTGAGGAGGGTGTGTGGCTGTTTCTTGTAGGGCATGAGAGGCGTTGCTGAGATAGATGAGTGTCTTTCACTCCCAGAGAAAGACCAGCGTGGCCTCAGGTCAAAGTCCTGACAGTAACAAGCTCACAGCCATTCATGTACATTCCCACAGACACACACTCAAGCATCACAGTGGGCCAGTATTCCACCGACTGGTGGTGGGTACTTGTTTACAAATGGTACAGTATATGGACACAAGCATTGGGCCACCCACACATTACACCTACAGCAGCTTTTGTGACCTCCCATTCTACGTAAATCCTTAGACATTAATGTATAGTTTGGATTCCTTTGCAGCTATAACAGTTTCCACTCTTCTGGGAATGCTTTCTACAAGATTTTGGAGAGTGCCTGTAAGAATTTTTGCCCATTCATCCATTTGTGATGTTGGACAAGAAGGCCTGGCTCACAGTTTCCACTCTAGTTCATCCCAAATGTGTTTGATAGGGCTGAGGTCAGGGCTCTATGAGGGCCAGTCAAGTCCTTCCACACCAAACTCATCCAACCATGCCTTTATGGATTTTGCTTTGTGCACTGGGGCACAGTCGTGCTGGAATTAAAAGGGCCTTCCTCAAATAGCTCCTACAAAGTTAAAAACAGAATTGTCCAAAAGGTCTTAGCAAGCTGAAGCATACTGTAAATAGTTCCCTTTACTGGACCTAAGGATAACTCCAGAAAAACAGTCTCATAGCATTATCCCTCCTCCAAATGTTACTGGTGGCACAATGCAGTCAGGCAGGTTTCCTCTGCTCCAGAGGCTAGTGACAGTGTGCTTTACATGTCTTTTTCTAATTGTACTTGGTGATGCAAACCTTGCATGCAGTTGCTCTGCCATGGAACCTCAAGCCAGTAAGCTCCCAGCACACCATTTCTGCACTGATGTTTATGCCCAAGGAGGGTTGGAACTCTGCAGTTTTTGAGTCAGCAGAGCAACAGCGACTTTTACACACTATGTGCCTCAGCACTTGGAGACCCCGCTCTGTAATTTTATGTAATCTGCCACTTTGTGTCTAAGATTGAACAAATTTCAACAACAGACTTGACTGATGATGCCATCCTATTACAATACCATGCTCAAACTCATTAAGCTCTTTAGAATGACCCATTCTTTTACAACTGTTTGTAAAGGCAGACTGCATGGCTATATGCTTGATTTTATGACTTGATTTTATGAGAGTGAATTAAACACATGAATTCAGTGATTAAGAGCTGTGTTTTTCAGGTGATTGATACGAGTTTTTTTATTCTTTAAATAGTTATAAATGTCCTTCACAATTACCCAGAGCCCAAAGCAATGTTTTCATCCATGCAACCAATAGTCCAAACACTGATTCATAATCAAAAACAACTGGTAGGAAAAATGTTGAAATAATTCCAAATATTATCTGACCCATTCTCTCAAAAAGAGAAACTCATACTTTTCTTTGTCCTTTATTCAGGTGTATATAATATTTTTTATTACAGGATCATAAATACTTATGTACTTAATCTGTCAATAGTGAAAAAAGTCTATACACAATTGCTCTTATGATTGCAGATGAAATTTAACAGCTAAAATTACAAAACTAGACAAAACAAGCAGATTTCAGTAAGCAACCATGTTCTATTGTCACATCAAAAAATGTGAAATTATTTTATCAAAAAGGTTTACCATTTTATCTATTCTAGGGTAATTTAAACAGATAATTCAGATATTAGGAATAAAAAAATTCAGTGTAGTACAGCTACAGTGATTGCATTCAAAAGTGGTGCTGTCCATGCAGAGAGCTGCCCAGAGCTCAGTAGTTGGTTTGCAGACGCTGATGTCACATTGCTTCCACTGCCACTTGATGAATGTGGCGGGGTGTACCGAGGTGTCACCTTTCACCAAATGAGGCAAGGACAAGTGGCATTAGTGCTGTCAATGATCATCTGACGGCAGAACAGATAAAGCTTTCACCATCTTTTTTCCTAAATTGACATCAAGTGCATTATAGGAGGAGGGAGGGGCAGGCCAGATACAAGGCAGAAAAGGAGACACTCATTGGAGAGGCGGTGTCTCAGAGGGATGAGGGGTGCTCCAAGTGGTAAGTCCAATCACATAATCCAAAGAGACATTGTCAAGGGCGAGGAGAGAATGGCAACTAAGTGACAGAAAGCAGAGACGGGGACAGAGATACTGGTGCCATATTAGTGCCAAGCATATTCTGATGCCACCCTCAATTCTAACCAAACCTGACACATCGCTCTCTTTCCCCCACTCTATCTGACTCTTCAAAGAAGGCTCTACCAAGTTACATACACATATGCACACATATACAGTACGCGTGCGCGCGCGCGCGCACACACACACACACACACACACACACACACACACACACACACACACACACACACCAGTCCCTGGCAGCAGTAGTGGGTGTTCTGTCAGGCGGAGGAGCAGTACAGCTGCAGCAGAAGCCCACAGGCCTGAGGACAAGCTCAGTCAATCTAAATCTGGACTTTGTAGTGAAGCAGTGCTCATTTCCCCCTCATAGCCCAGCTACTTGAGGTGATCCAAACACTGAAGTGTGAGAAGCTGTCACCTCCGATAAAATCCAGGACCAGCTCCGTGCCTGCCTGCTCCCCTGGTGTACGAGGGGTACATATACGTGTGTTTGTGTGTGCATGTGCTTCTCTGACAGTGAAGAGGTTGGGGTGGGGGGATGAATTCCAGCTGCTGTGATTTGCCTGGGGATATAGGTGCCACGGCTGGAGAGTGGGCTTGACACCATAGGACTCGGGGTGTCTCACAGTGCTCTGATCACATGGGCACGGGGCCTTTCACATATTCACGGCTTACCCAGCGAGAAACTCACACTCTCCAGGAGTAGGGAGATGGGGAGAGATTACCCACTGCAGTACCAGAACCAAGGCTCCTATAAGACCTTACCTAGAGGGGATATATTTGTAGGTTGCAACCATAGCCTTTCAGAGATAACCTTCACAGATGAAAGAACTAAAGTTAAAGGCCCCTCAAACCTTCACACTCTGCTGAGCTCGTCACTAGCCTGTGGGGACTGAGAAGGATTGGAGGGACCACATTCTGTGTTTCTCCAGTACCAATCAGAAAGCTCTGGACAATGTGCGACCTGTAACTTTACAACAGCGCTAATATATACACTTGTGTACGATCAAAGGAGAAGCAGGAGAGTAAATTAAGAAAAAGAGAAGAACAGAGAACAGGGATGAGGTCTGTTTCCCAGTGGGTGAAAAAGTGCATGAATGTTCAAAGCTCTCCATTTCAGCACTACATTAAGCAGTGTGTTTGGTGCATAAACACATTCCAGTTCAGTGCATTCCCTTCACAGCAAGCGCTTGCTCTTATTACAAGAGAAACCAGGAGAAAGATGAGGTGGTTGGAGACAGAGAAGGAAATAACTAAGCCAAACTCAGTCTTACATAATGCCCTCTGAGGCCACGCTCACGCCTGTGGGGTTCTGCCTGATGAACTGATATTTAATAACAAGTGTTACAGTGCCAAACCTGGTAGTCTACAATACCCTCTGTGTATCCTAAGACATGGATGAGCACACTTGGATCAACACCCACACTCTCAACCATGTACACATTATCACAAACTCATACACCCTTTCATCTCAAGCGCACACAGAGAACGGTGGGAGCAGCCATTAAAGTGACAGATTAACAAAGTGATGTGGAGGCTAATGTTTCCATCATGCCCTGGTGGAGTAACAGTCAGGTTTTTGTACTATATATGTCATGCAGTCCCTTGTTGTATTTAAAGTTAGACGTGAACCCTCTTGTCTTTATTAAAAGCCTGGAGAATCAGTATTTTTGTGTCTCCTGCTTGGTGATAGCTGCAGTGTAGGTTCATAGTCAGAAAAGTCTAGTCTTTTCTGAGCTGATTACCCAAAGCATGTGTCCTCTCTACAGGGGCTTGATGGGCCATTCTCCCACAGTGTGAGTAAGCGGTTTAAAATGCATATTTACAGTGCTCTAATAACAAATCAACACCTATAGCATCAACAGTATTTTTTTCTTCTGAATGTAGAATTTCTTAATAATACAGTATAACCAACAGGGTAAAACCTGCAGACACAACTGACAAAGATGCAATGCAATGTTAATCAGGTTTACATACATGTTGTCCCCTTTTAAACTAAATGAAAGCATCTTGTTTATGAGATAAGAACTTTGATGAAATTTTGAGATTAGAGCTTGTGTGAATCTTGTAGCATTTAATCACCGCACTCTTATAAGAGTAAGACGGAAGGAGTCAAAGATGGGAGGGAGATGGAGTGGGTTTAATGATTGTTCCCTGCATACAATCAGCTTGACTCTTCTCAAGGGCCATCAATATGTCACAGAAAGACACATCCAACGGATGTAGCTTTTAACATCAAGGTTATCTATTCTCGGCATGAATTCACTCCCTCCACTCCTAGTTTCTTGCCCTGTACCCTCTCCACATCTATTCTTCCCACTTGTCTTAACTGCTTCCACTCTGTCTTTCTCCTCTATGCTGTCTGCTCTCTTATGCTTTCTGATTATTTGCTGTATTTTTACCACTCTCCTTTTAAGTCTCACCCTTCAGTTTGTCCACTTAGCCAACAATTTCTGCATTTCCATTCATCAGGAAAAAAAATGCAACTTGAGGAATCCAATTAACAACACAATTCCATTCTGCATTATCTCCCAAGACTGAAATAACACTGGGGGGGGTCAGATGTTGCTCGTTGCTGGCTTCTATAAGAATTGGTGAGAGTGACTTATGTGCTTGGGGCGGAGGCTGCTGTGAGCCAGGGCTATTATTGTGGACACAATCCATCTCCGGCTGTCCTTTTATCTGTTCAGCCCAACGTCATGAGATGGAGTCACCACCTTCTCTCTATAGGGAAGCCAGTAGATAGATAACCCCTCTGCGTCCCATAAACTAACAGGCAGTAGACTGTGATTCAGTCTACTGAGAGGTCAGCTGGCACACACAGCACATTGCCATGGAAAGAAATTGAATTGTTTCACTTAGTACTGGTGTGCTGGTGATGTGTGGCAGTATGAGTTAAGTATATTTTTCTTATGAGTGCCAGTTAAATATTTACATAGAGATAAACAGCAAGCAAATCGGGAGCAAGCATATCCAAGTAAATACTGAATATGTATTCGCCCTTCCTTGATTTCATAGAGTTAAAGTGGTATAGTCCAATCAAATCCCTAATTAAATGAATGATGTAACTGGAACTTGGCTCAATTTAACTAAAAGTTGCCATAAGGAATAAAATGTAAGGCTATATAGAACATGTTTGCCTCTGGTGTATTTCTACACACCACACAGCTGCTTCTCAATAGTATTAAGAAGTAGTGAGGTAAGGCACCCCTTTGGACAGGCTGCCAGTACATCACAGGTTTAACAAAGAGAGACAGAAAACCACTATTACATCCACACCTATGACAATCTGGAATCACCAGTTA
Organism: Etroplus canarensis; assembly: GCA_015106775.1. Lineage (NCBI taxonomy): Eukaryota > Metazoa > Chordata > Actinopteri > Cichliformes > Cichlidae > Etroplus > Etroplus canarensis. The sequence goes on along the minus strand of VUQH01085913.1, from coordinate 7,912 downwards.
AGCAAAGATGCAAGTATTTAGGCTGTAAGAGGAAGCCTGCCAATGGTAAAGAATCATGATCTTTCACTTTATCACTTCAGTCTCTAAGACATGTCTCAGTCACTTTGTTACACAACTGATGATCTGTTTTTAATGAACTGAAAAAATGCTGGTACTTGGATCAAAGGAATTTATTCCTTTTCCCTGTGAAGTGGTGGTATGCTTTGTTTGAGACTGTGTTGGTATAAAAGTGCTGTTCTTGGAAAAAGCCAATTAATTGTTGAAAATGTACTGCTGCAATCTGTAACAACTTAAACATAGGCTACTGACTAACTAAGAATCTATATATTGAAAACACGCAAGGCCTAGCAAGAAGGGACATTGTTTAAGTCAAATGCCTTGATGGAAGCAGCATCTTATTTTTATGATGTGCATTTCTCACAAAAGATGTGAAGGTTTAATATGGCATGTTTGAACAAAATCCATTCTTGTTAAGTCTTAACTAATAGACTCTTATTTTCATTAAGTAACCTTTTTAACAGCTGAGGTGTCACCCATCTCTCTTGAGTCTCAAAGAAAACCTTCTGCTTGTAACTTTAAGAATTAAAGTGACATTTGTCCTCCGCCAGTAAAAAATATTTAGTCCATTAAACATAAATAGCTGTCATCATGATGCATGCCCTGGGCTTATGCCTTCCCTGTTCCCCTCCTGGCCGTTTACTACGGCCAAACAACTGCAGCGCCTGCATGTTCTCAACTTCAGCGTATTGATTAAACTTTTAAATAGCTGCCATATAACCCTGGGACATCAGGAAGATTAATTTGCGTCAATGTTCATCTGTAATTCATTAGCCATTTATACTCTCCACATTCACACAGGGTATCAGGGAAATGCATCCCATTTTTCACCAAGGCAGAGGCTGGGGAGAAGGGAGAGGGAAGGAGAGTAGGGGAGACCGGAAGGAGGGGTTTAAACAGCCAACAACATAAGAGTGAATAACAAGGCATGCAGGATGTTCCGTGACTATGAAAGAAAACACAACACATGGCACCATTACTATACTTTTATTTTTATTGTTGCAGCACAAACTTTCATTAAGGATTTACTGTTTCTTTTCTTTAGGTGCAAAGTATTAATTTACAGTAGAGGAAAAGTTACCTTGAGACCAAAACAGAGACAGATTTAGGAACTGTGTGCATGATTCATATGCTAACAACACACAGAAGGCCAGTGAGGAATAAAAAATGAGTAGAGTGTGTATGAGAGATGGCGAGTTGAAAGATTTGCTATTGCTACATCTTGATAGGCTTTCAGAGGAAGGTTGCTGGGTCGTGGCTCAATCAGCTCTGATCAATACCAGGTAGATTTTTCTACATGGCTCTCCTTGAAAGAGAAAAATAGCACATTCTAAATGTTTTTATGCTCAAGAAACTGAAGGTTAGCGGTGTGACTGATGGATAAAAGACTTTCCTAAAAAGACATGCAATGCAGATAGCATGTGTACTGGTTATGTGTTGTGTTTATAAGCAGGCTTGGTTCCTGTAAAATAATTGACTCATTATAACAACTAAGCTAGCTGACAAACAGTTTAAATTGAAGATGGCATTATTCATTGATAGGTGAATTACAATTATAGCCAGATGAATGCCTGTCAGTTATATGTCTTTGTACCTTCAACTTATGAGGATGAGAAGGAAATTGAATTCCTGGGCACATAAATTTTGACTGAAGAAGAGATTACCATTGTGGGGGGTCTAGTGAAAAAAAATGGTGAAATTAATTTCAGTGACATTTATTCCACACAGAGCCAGAAGAGAACAGTGGTTACAGTAGCTCTGGAGGCTGCAGATAACAGGAAGGTTGTTTAAGGTGGAGGGCAGAGGATCCCAAGTCCTCCTCCTGCGTCTTCAAAGCATTCATTGTCATCTAGCCAACAAAATCTCTACTGTAAGCACATTAATGACAAGCCGGTTATTTATTGCTAGAGTTCATTTACTCTTAAAGGCGCATGAGACCACTAATGGCGCAAGTAATCATAAGTGCTCATTTTCCCTCTTAGTATGTGAATCGCAAATCACCACACATGCACACCACATAGCCTGACATTGATTGATTGTGTTCTTCATTACACCCAGGATTTCTAATTAAAAGAAAAGCACAGATAAGTGGTTCAAACCTCTGACCAAAACAGAAAGAAAAAGTGAAAATCGCAATTAGAGATTCGACTGTGTTTGTTAATGGTGCTGTTAATAAGAGTGACTGGTGAGTCACTCAATGAAGGTTTAATCACTGGGACAGGATTCAATAACAAAAGAGCATAATATTAATCACCAGAGATGATAACTTCACTGTTCATCTCTTTGACATTGGAGGAAGGGATGAATTAATGATGCACTCCATCCGAACACATTAAATAATAATTATCAGGCAAAACAGCATGAAAGGGACTGCATAATGAACCCCATTGTCAGGTCAATTACAACCACATAAAACTGTTCAAAGGGAAGTAGCTTGTTACTAGATAGCCATACTAGAAAGGACAGCTGTGGTTTTATCAGTGCAAGGTGCTGGGCAACCAGTTCCCTCCCATTTCAGGGCTCAAAATGTGTTGAAGGGTTGACATACAGTTTATTCTTAGAGGGCACTGAAACTCTGTCTGGCTGCACAAGCCTACTGTAAAATGCTAGAAGCACCAGTGAGGCGTTCAGTGAAGACCACATCGAAAATTGGCCAGCAAAAGATAAATGACATGACAATGACAATGCTTTGCTGGCTCTAAAGCAATGTCAGTCGCTAAGTGCCATGTTAACTAAACTCAACTACACAGACAATGATGGACTTCACGCATCAGTGGACAAAATGGCACCTCACCGCCTGTCACTGGCAATTTCCATCAAATCAAAGATGGCCAGCAAATTTAGCCACGAGTGTAACTGCTGCCAGAGTTTTACACATGCATAAAAACATGCACTGATAATTTAGGTACACATTGTGCCGTATTTTCTTTCATCACTGCACTATAAAATTGACAAATTTTGTTTCACTAGGCATTAGGTGTATCAGGTTGTCCTCTAGCTCCACTTTTGATCTAGACATCAATTACTGCATGGCTGCTTCCACTCAGACACTCTCTTAAACAAACAGTGTGGCAAGCTCCAGCATGACACATATCAATACTGATCTGACATCTTGTTCCACAGTCATCTCCTTCCGATCCTGCCTGGCTGCACCTGTCTGACTGGAGTGTCCAGGGTTGGCTGTACTCCTTCACACTTCCTTCCCCTGCAGACATCAAACACTTATTAGTCCCCATTCTGGCCCTGCTAACTGACTGGCCAGTCTGGGCCAAACGGAGACCCCATTATTAGAGTCATTTCAGTGCCCATCCTGACGCCTGTTAGGCAGCTCTCTACCTGGGGCTTCTGCTCCCTGCCTGCCCGACTGAGTGCCTGGCCAGCCAAACAGTGATTGAACATGACATGGTGACAGAAAACAGGGGAGAAGGGCAATGGAAATAAAAGAACAGAGATGGCAGAGTGAGGCAGATAGAGCTGGGAAAGAGGAAGGTGGGTATGTTAGCCAGGGCCCTTGTGGCGTAGGGTGTGCCCATCAACACGAATGAGCGTTAGCCAAGAGCCGCATGTCACAATGATGGAGGAGCTGGATCACTCACATCAGAGCTTCATCTGACTGGAAGATATCAATCTCCAGGCCTAATCCAAAAGGACATGGTAAAATATCCTTTAACATTGCTCTTCCACCCTGCCTTTGTGTGTCCCCTGCTTCTGTCGCAGATGAAAATGTGCGTAACCTTTGTTGTTGGACCTCAATCGACCACACTCATTTTCACATTCCATTTCCTCTGTCTCTAGCACTGACAGTCAAATTATGAGGGGCAAAATGATGAGCAAAATGGTACCTTGACATATGGCATTTAGCACAAACTGTCGCTAAATGCAGCAAGAAAAAAATAAAACGTTACTAGATATATGCACTGTCCAGAAGAGCAGAGAATTGAGGAAAACCAATTTTTATAGTGATGAAATCAAAAGCCATATCAGGCAAATTTTACTGGACAGCTATATTTCCTTATAAATGTTTATAGCAACGTGATAATAAAATTTGTAGTTAAAGCCCAGTATTTAAGATTTTCAATCCGTTTGGTTTATCTGGAAATAATTACAATATGTGACACATATGTAGAGTATGTTTGTTGGTTAATGTACCTCAAAATATATGTGCAAAAGCAATGTGTAAATGTAATGTGCTATGGAGACTGAAGGGATGGGTTATTCATTAAACAAAATGCAAAAATGTATGTAATATATTCTTATATATTCTAATTTATTCATTTAATATGGTAGCCCTATCCATAAAAAAACAAGCAAACAGACAAAAATCATTTTCCTATCTTGTCCATCAAGCCATACGTTGTGTTTTCTGGAATGTCAGTTTTTCTTTCTGCTGTTTTGCTTTGCACTTCTTGATCACCGTAATGTATACAGCATATAGCTATAGTACAGTATGCATTTTAAAAGTCAAACTTTATGTGACCTCTAGTAAAACCTAGTCTGTATGCCTATGTGTTTGCTATAAGAAGTATAAAGAAAAGGAACCAACAGAGACAAAATTTAATGTTAAATGGAAAATGTACACTTGGTGACATCACATTCAGCTTAAAATTATAGCCGTGTCAAATTACATGCCGTCATTTTCTGCCAGAATCAAAACTGACGGACTCACAGTAGCCAATCGGATGTGAGGCTGAGGTGATGATACGTTAGTATTTAGCAAAATTTTTCATGCCCCTCCAGCCTCCCTGTGCCTTATGCAGATGGATGGCTCTACTGTAACTCTATTTCTTTTAATTAATATGACACATCCCCTGTTCATATGCAGAGAGTGAAGCAGGGGACAGAGAGATGAAGGTATGAGGGAATGATTAAGTGTGGAGTCCCTCCTTTTGAGAAATGATCTCGTCTCTTCTGCTCTCCCCAGTCTTCCCCCCTCCTCTCTTCATTTCTGTCTTTCTTACACTCCCTTGTCCATGCTCCTCTTTGGCTCACTTCATTTCTTTCTGCACCCTCCCCTTTCTTTCTGTTTCCTCTTATCTGTGTCTCCCTCTCTCTCTCTCTCTCTCTCTTTCCTCACCTCTCCTTCCCCCCTGACACCCTCGGACTGTCCTCAGCCCTTGCACATCTCCTGACAGGTAAAATAATAACGCTCGTACATCACTGCCCCGAAAAAGTCCTATAACCTAAATCTTCACTTGCCACACACCCCGGGACTCAATTACTTTATTGACATGTAATCTTCATAAGGGGAGAAATATTGAGCATGTAAGGTCAGCCGGTTATGAAGACATATTATCATATTATCTGCATGAGGGTTGTAGGGGCTAGGACCTGACAAAGCTAATTATAATGGTACATGTTTCAGAGCTCAGAGCATATTATCTGCTTGGCTGCTTGGTTGAGCCACAGCTGAGGTATAGAGGAGAAGGGGATGAGATTTCAAACCTAATAGGGGCGGGATGTCATCTCAGGGCATAGGAATTAATGAAGCCAAATATTATTGACTGCACATCACGGCACTAATGCCCTTGATTTGTTCATTGTATTTGTCAGGATTACCTCACCATACACTAATGAGTAACAACAAATCACAATAGAATCAGACTGCGGAGGCAAACCCTAAAACTGTAGAATAATAATAAAAGCATACACTGCACCCCTTCAAGTACTGTATAAAAAGTGCATATAAAGTGCTGCTGCTTGTGCTGTTTCTCAGCCAAAATGTCACAATGGGTTAGTGATGGCAGGAAGGACAGATGCCGATGGCTGTGTTATCACTTCTCTCCCAAGGTTATCTTAATATCATCCTTTCAGCTCTCTTATTAAAATCTACTGCCTACTGCATAACACAAAAACACTAATCTGGGTGATGGTTCAACATATTGTACAGTGGGTATTTTCAGTGCATTTACTGAAACATATTGCTCGTTATTACCTACTGTGAGGTTACAGTGAAAAAACAACAAGCAGAAAAAAGATAAGCTAGTTATTTTAATAAAACATGGACCAAAGGGCAAAAAACAAACAGTTGGCTAGCTCTGAGACATTACATGTCAGGGTCACAGTGGAAACATGCAAACATGGAATCTGGCCGCTAGATATGTTTACTGCACTTTATCCAGTAGTATGCCCTCTGCCACATTTCAGTTATCCTGCTGTCCAAGTTCTTAGCTCAGAACCACTCCTGCAGAAGATGCCTAAAATAATGTGGAGCAGTTGGCTAGCGCTGCCAAAGGTTATGTGTTAACACTTGCTAATGGTGTCAAATGGTGAGACATATTTTTGCTTTCTTTAGAGCCTCTCCGGGCACGAAACACTACAAAGAATGGAAATGTTACATTTATTTGTATCAAAATAATTAGTTTTCAGTCACAGTTTCTTGAGGTTTTGTTAAACCATAACAGTAGCCAACACTTAGCTCATAATCTCAACAAATACCACATACCACACATGAATGCATAATCAAAAAATCTTTTAGAGTATATATTCTATGACAGCTACTAAATCTGAAGGTCTGAATGTTTTTCCTTTAGGATGGGAATGAAGCAATACAACAACCTGGGATAAATACATGTGGCTGAAAAAAATGTAGTCAATCCAATCATCTTGCAATGCAGCAACATAACATGCCAGAAACTATCTACAAATCAAATTATGATGGTGAAATAACTTGTCCGGTCATATTATGATGACAGAGAAACCTGCTCTGTCTGTTTAAAGGGACTTAATAAGAAAATCAATGTGACAGATTAAAAGGTTGTTGTGGACTTCCTAGCATTTCAGTGACCCTGCTCTTTTCACTCTGGTTGAGCTGAGATGTTAAAGCCTGCACAAACCATAAAAGACCCACTACTTCCTGTAACTGAGGCCCCCTTTTATATTTTAAAAGAGATAAAATCCATGTCAGTTCAACAAAATAGCACTGACATTCATATCCAGTTGACCTTATGGACTTCAAGGCGGGGCACACAATCTGCAAAACTGTGTCTGTGTTCAGTTCAGCTTTGACACGGTTCATTCAGTTGGAGAGTGAATCAGAAGTAAATAAAAGCTCAGATCCATAGCGCAGGAATCCCGGCATATGGGATAATGGCCTTCTCTTCTCTTTACAAGCAGTTTTCACACAGCCTGATGCAATGAATAATCTAAATGGCACTTAATGTGAGCTATGCTGATACTCTGACAATAGTTTGTGTTCAGACATCACAGCTTAGTGTCTCCCAATTGTATATTGATGCTTAGGCAGTTGACAATATATCACAGGACTCACCAGAGTGAATCCAGAGAGTGAGAAAACAGTTTAGACAATGACCCAATGGAGCTTATTGTAATTGACAGATGAGTTCAGCTCTTTCCACTACAATAGCTTAGAGCATTGAGGGTACCTGGAAATGAGTTTGACATTGTGTGTGTTTGATGTTTCAGGAGAAATAATACTCTAGAGAGAAAAAGTCTCTGCAGCCATGAAGACTTTGAATTTTTTGCAATATACTATTGGCACGTTCAATCATCAGTACTGTACATATTCAATCTTGTTGTACTTCTGCACTGTTTACTTAAAAAAAGAATGAATATAACTGTTGAAAGAAATTATGAAGGGATGGAAAATTTTCAGGTGTCCTAATTTACACAGTACTGTAGCACTAAAGCAAACTCTAGGACCTTTAGAACTGTATTCAATTCAATTCAATTTTCAATTCAATTCAATTTTATTTATATAGTGCCAATTCACAACAAAAGTTGCCTCAAGGTGCTTCACACTGTAAGGTAAAGATCCTACAGTGTTAGAGAGAAAACCCCTACAATCAGATGATCCCCTATGAGCAAGCACTCTGTGACTGTGGGAAGGAAGACCTCC
>VUQH01085912.1:0-19054 GCA_015106775.1 Etroplus canarensis | reverse complement strand
CATGTCTGTTTCGCCCTCGGTGGCTTCACTTTTGGTTTTTTCCGGCCCTCCTCTGACTGAGGAGCGCTCATGTCAGCTGCGGCCTCCTCTGTCAGAGGAGTGTTTCTCGTTGCCTCCTCCGCCAGAGGAGTATTCATGTCTGAAGTCATGTCAGTGCTCAAGCCCTTGTACTCCTCTGTCAGAGGAGTGCTTCACGCTGCCTCCTCCATCGGAGGAGTGCTCATGTTCCAGCTCATGTCTGTTGCCTCCTCCGTCTGGGGAGTGCTTCACGTCGCCTCCTCCACCGGAGGAGTGTTCATGTCAGTTCCCGTGTTTGTTACCCCCTCTGTTGGAGGAGGGCTTCAAGTTGCCTCCTCCACCCGAGGAGTACTCATGTCTCCCGTCCCCTCCATTGGAGGAGACCTCAAGTCTGTCTCCTCCTCCCCCCGAGGAGTGCTCGTGTGTGCCGTCTCCTCTCCCCGAGGAGTGCTCAGGTCTGCTCCCTCCTCCACTGGAGGAGTGGTTCATAGTCCCCCACGTTGCCTCCTCTCCCCGAGGAGCGCGTCTGCCCGCCGCCTCCTCTGCCTGAGGAGTGCGCCTCTTGGTTTCCGCCTGCTCTGCCTGAGGAGTGCTGCTCCACATTGCCTCCTCAGTCTGAGCAGTGCTCATGCCACTTGCCTCCTCCAGCGGCGGAGTGTTCATGCCATTCGCCTCCTCTCTCTGAGGAGTGCTTCTCGTTGCCTCCTCCGCCCGAGGAGGTCTCCACGTCAGCTGTTGCCTCCTCCGCCCGAGGAGGTCTCCACGTCAGCTGTTGCCGCCTCCACCCAAGGAGGTCTCCATGTTGCCGCTTCCGCCAGAGGAGGTGGACCACTTTGCCTCCTCCAGTTGAGGAGTGCCCCTGTCTGTCGCCTCCCCAGGTCGGGGAGTGCTTCACGTCACCTCCTCTCCCTGAGGGGGGCTTCACGTCGCCTCCTCCGTTCGAGGAGTGCCTCGGTGTTCGGCCGCTTGAGCGGCGGTCCCCACACCACTGCGTTCGACCGCCAGAGTGGCGGTCTCCGCGCCGGCCACCTAAGAAGTGGTCCCCACGCCACTGCGTCCGGCCTCCAAAGCGGCGGTCTCCACACCACGGTGCTTGGCCGCCCGAGCAGTGGCCTCCATCCCAGCCGCCAGAGCGGCGGTCTTCTGGCCTCTGTGTTCGTCCACCAGAGCGGTGGTCTTCTGGCCTCTGTGTTCGGCCTCCAGAGTAGCAGACCCCACGCTGGCCACCCGAGAGGTGGTTTTCCTGGCCCGACCACCCAAGCAGGGGCGGTTTTCAGTGCTGCAGGCCTGGTGCCTCAAGCCCTTTTTCTTGTCTCTGGCCATCTGGACCCTTCATGTCTTGTTTATGTTGGCTCCTTGTTTTTGGTTTTCTGCAATTTGGGCAGGGGTCAGCAGCAGAGGCCTTGATGGCCCTCTGTTGCTGAATTTGGCCATTGAGGCATAGAATGCCACCTCGCTGGATGGGGAAGAGCCTGAGCTTGTGTGTGAGGCTGAGGTACTGATTAGATATAGCTAGGTTCACCTCAATGCACAGGATAGGTATACTCGTATTGCCCTGGCTCAGGGCCTGTACGTTGGAGTATATCCTATATATCCTGACTCAAAATAGGTCCTGACTGTTGCCGAATGACAGTTTGAAGTACCAGGCCTTCTTGGATTCTCTGGGTGCCCCTGCTGGGGATGCTATTGACCTGCTGGGGGACTTCAGTGCTCACATGGGCAATGACAGTGGGACCTGGAGAGGTGTGACTGGGAGGAACGACCTGCCTGGTCTGGACCTGCATGGTGTTTTATTGTCTGACTTCCATGTGAACCACAGTTTTTCCATAATGACCATATTCAAACATAAGGGTATTCCTGAGTGTACACTGAGTGCTTGCCCATAGGGGATCGTCTGATTGTCGGGGTTTTGTAGAATCGTTACCTTACAGTGTAAAGCGCCTTGAGGAGATGTTTGTTGTGAACTGGTGCTATATAAATAAATTTAACTGACACAGTTTGTGATCATTAGGTAATTCTATACATAAATGTTATATATGTAAAAGTTAATTCATTTAAGTAGAAATATTTCAAAATTATACTTAAGAATGGTACTTGAGGAAATGAAGTTGTTAAAAATGTGGTTAACCATGTTTTTTTTAGTGATCTAAAATAACGTTGCATAGCAAAAACCCCTGGTTAATAAAGATTACAGGAACTATTTCATCATGTGTGAATAAGCCAGAGTGTTACGGTTTGACCCAAAAGCGGACAGACTTGGAATGTAGGATAAAAGGAGATTTCATGAATCAGAAGGTGCAAATACAATCAAGAATTAAAGGTGCAAACAATAATAGTCTCTGTTTCCGAGTGAGTGAGAGTGGCTCCAAACACAATGTCCAGTGTGAGTTTGCACACAATCCCATGGGTTCCAATTCCTGATGGCAGTGAGCAGTGGTCCAAGGTGAGAGTGGGTCAGGCAGTTCCAGAGCCAACACTAGCACCTGAAACTAAGCACAGTGATCATACCAGGCCTACCCTGGACAGAGAGAAAGAGAGAAACCAGCAGGACCAGAGGCCCTGACACAGTCACTGCCCACAACACTGAAGGTTACACACACGACTGTTCTTTTGTAGTTATTCTGGTTGATCAAGTGAAACAAAAAAGAACTAAAAGGTGTACACTGTCACACCTTACCAGGGATTAAGGTAATATCATTGATACATATTGACTTAGCAGTAAATAAATGAAATCACCTGGGTGTGTTAGTGCTGTGTCATTTGTGAAGAAATAATAGAGAAAGCCACTCCAAAGCCACTTGTACTTCTGATGCTTAAGTTCAGTTTTATTACTTCATACCCTTTTGGATGTCATCTATTAGCAGTTTAAAGCCCAAATTAGTTAAATTATGTAATGTTTCACAAAACAATGGCAAGCAAAGCACAACCATCTAAGAAAAAAATTGGAAAGACAGCTGGCATAAATATTGTGGTATTGGGAAACCACAAGACTGTAAAATTACACAAGTCTTATTAAGAAATAATGTAGAAATAAGAAAATGTTCACATCTGTATTAGCAAGATTCAGCTGGTTTGTGGTAAGAAAGAAGAATTCCTGATTCTTCACCTTTCATGTTTTAAGTGAAGAACAGACCCAAAATATGCAGAATGTGAGGGTGAATACTGAGTCTGAGGGAGGGGAGTCCAGACGGGGCAAAATCCACGACAGGGGTCCAAGGTCCAAAAATCCAGTTCTTAAATAGTCTTGGTGATGAGTCTTGGGATCAGGTGCGTGCAGCTGCCCCTGATGACTACCATGCTGTTGATAGAAGGGGAGGGAATGGAGAGTACTGCACAGCAGCAGCACCAGAGTTTTATTATGCCTCTGCTAGAGACTCTATGTTTTTGGGTTGTGTATCCATCCATTACAAATATTGTTACCAGTACAAGAGCTAACTTGTTTGCTAGATCTTTACCAAACTTTGTGTTTAATATCTATGATGGGAAGAAGGCATGATATTGTTTATGAGGCCACGAGGTCAAAAGCCAAGAGCACACAGGGTCATAAATGAAATTCTTGCTGCCATTATAGGAACTTACTGGGCAGCTGGAGTTTGAGCCATATTTTGTATACCTAATTGCTATGATGGGAAAAGGACCAAATAATTTTTGGGAAGTCATAGGGTCACAGGTCAAGGTCATCAATGAAAATATCTTTTCTACCAGAGGAGCTGACTCAGCTGCTGAGTTCTTGCAAATACTTGTATGGTTAATCACTAGGATGGGTGGAAGAATTGAGCTCATTTTAGAGATCATGAGGTCAAAGGCCAAGCTCACAGGAGTTTGTCAGTGATAATCTCATTACCACCACAGGAGCTGATTGGATTCCTGGTTCCTTGCTAATGCTTGTATGGTTAATCACCATGATAGGTTGAAGAAATGTCAAAGGTCAAGGTACAATTCAGCTACATTATAGATATAATTTCTGTTTAAGCTGACTCAATTGTAAGATCTTTATTAAAATTTAGTGGCCACTAAATATAATAGGTAAGATAAATGGATGGATAGGTGGTGTGGTGGTCAGCACCAGCGCTTTACAGCAAGAGGGTCTGTTTGCAAAAGTACATCCAACCAAACCACTAAATTTCTGGAACAATGTTCTTCAGCAAGACGGGATTAATATCAAGATGTTTGGCCATAATGCACAGTGTCACATTTAGCAAAACCCACAGCATATCAGCACAAACACCTCATACCAACTGAAAAGAACAGTGGTGAAGAGGAGATGTTTTGAGCTTGTTTTGCAGCCATTGATTTGACCATGAACTCCTCTGTATACCAAAGTATCTAGAGTGATTGGATGAATAAATATTTGTGGTAACAAGCAGCTGAACAGGTGTGGCCAGAGAAAGCCTCCACTCCTTTTCACTATCTTGGCTTTTTTAAACCAGATGTCGTGACTCAGGGGTGAAACTGCACATTCATGTAGTCCTGACTTCTCGGTGAAGCCTCACCTTGAAGCTTATCTTGATTCATCTCTGTTACTCAAAATGAAACTAAATTTCCCAAAAGAAACATTCAGTATGTACTCTGGGGTTCAAGAGGTTAGATAAGACTTGAAAGTAGTGACTGAGACAATAAAATCATCAGGAAAATGCTCACTGATCAGATGAGAAGTCGGGTTGTTTTGATTAAGATTTCTTTTCAACAGGAGGCGTCGCCCCTGCTGGCCATTATAAACAATACACTGCAGATCTTCACTGCAACCACACATCCACTATTTATGTATATCATTGTGTAGAGTGACGTAACATACAGTAAAAACCCATTTTTGAGAGACCTAAAGTGGATTTTGACAAATCTGACTTCTATCTCCAGCTCAAAACAAACCAGAGCAGCGTAAGGGAAGACTCAATGAGTTCAGTTCTTTTTTTAATAACATTCATTTATTATTACACATTTGAAAAAAGTTCGGTATAATTCATGAAACATGGCTCTACAGTACGTGTGGGAATACAGAGAACAGTAGATGATTGACGTTAATCTCCTCACATCACAACGGAAGTATCTGTGGTTAGATGACACCAGTGATTTACTTATACATTCATTTTTACAATTCAGGTAGCAATTCCGTGAAATAGCTTGACCTCATAGAAAGTCCCTTACAGTTCAGTGATGCTAAGGCAGCAGGACAGTGTAGGTAGTGCACAGCAGGAGGTTATCATGTGCCATCAACCCTGCAGTGTCTGAAAGCATGACACCAGTCAGGCTTATTAGACTCAGACCTCAAGATAAAAACATTATAAATAAGAGTCACTCAAAGCCTCTTCTGATTCATTGTTTTTGTTTCTTTGCCTAACAATACAGGGTAAAAGTCACTTTTTATAAACATCCCTGCTTCAGTTAAACTTTTATATAATGGGAATGCAGCCAAAACTGTGGAGAAACACACTGCAGCTATTTTTGACTACTTATTGAGTGCTCGTCTGGCCAGAGCTACTATTGCTACAAAGCAAAAGTATGTGGAACTATATCTGTGCATGCAGCAGCTTCACAGCTGCTGTCTGGAATGTGACCAGGCCTTGAAGCAGTCCACAGCAGTCAAATGGTTTGCTTGTCACTCAGCTGTATCTAGCAATGCAAACACCACTGCAACAGTTAATAATCAATCCCAGAGCAAGGCCTCTTTTGGGTCAAGGACTATGATCTTTCAACATAATTCAGACCCTGGTTTTTCTGGAAAAGATGTAGGTCAAAAAACAAATTAATGTGGATTTTTTTTTTTACTTGGTTCAGAAAACATAATTTCTTGGCATCTCCAAAAACAAACATTTTCCTAGAAGTTCCTTGAGTTACTGTACTTGCAGAGCTGCAGCATTAGGGTCACCAGCTCCTCAGGAAGATAGAGTATACAACACTCTTATGAAAGTAAAAAAATAAAATAAAACTCCTTGTTCCTCTTCAGTGTGTGGCTGTGTTAGTATTTCATTAGTTTAGGTGTTGTTTCTGAGTGCTCTCAGGTTAGTTTAGAGTCAGTCTGGAGGCCTGATTGTCCGCTGGTGCCGCCGAGAGTCAGAGGGCTGCTCTCATTCAGGTTACTCTCGGCTGCAGCACCATCTGAAAGAGGAGGAAATAAGATATCACTCTGCAGTTTATAAAAATTAAATTTAAAAAACACACCTTGTTAGCCAAATAAGCTTATTTACTTTTATAAGAAGAGTTAGATGAGATGGTGGACACCACTTATACTAGGCTGTAACATAAATGTACAAAAGTTAAATAAAATTTATCTTTTTAAAGTTTAGAAGAAAACTTTAGAAGACAAAACGCTTGTAATAAATAGATTATAATGCTCTTGCACTCGCTGTGGCTGTTTTTGAGTTGTTATAACATTATTGCTAAATTTGATTTGGCAAGTGTTATTGAATTTATTTTTTACGCTATTTTTCCACCCTATTAATATAAATATTTGTTCAATAAAGATTATAATACATCATTCACAGTTTTTGGCCACAACCGAGATCTCAAAAGTTCATCTTTGGCTCCATCTAGTGTCTGGATAGTGTCCGGTTTTATTAGTGCACGTAAGAGATTTTTTATTTTTAATATTTTTATTTATGACCAACCTTTGACTGAATGCAGCTCGGTCTGGGCCTCTGGATCTTTTCTGGACTTTAACTTTCTTCCTGCAAACACAAGAGAGAAAGATGTTTGTCTGGGAATATCAGCGATAAATACATAAATAAACCAACAAGGACTTCAGAAGTCAAAAATATTTGTACACACGCCAACCATCGCTGCTCCTCCCTCCTTTTTTGGACTGCTAAACGAAAATAAGTGTGACCCAGATCCAGGCAGAACCCAGAGTGACTCGTATGACCTGTATGAGTGTATATAGTCTGTGGATTTTTTTGTGTTGTATTTATATTTATAACACAAAATGCAAGTTTGCATGTGAAACAGAAATGCAGTGATTTCTAGACAACTAACTTGGAAAAAAATGCCCAAAATGTTCATGTTTTCTGCATTGCATTAGTTCTTGTTTAGTTATTTTAATTTGTTTCTGTGATGTCTATGCAGAGGTGTATGCTTTGGAAACGTATTTATACAAAACTTTTTCTTCAGGATTTCTTACAAAGAAATTCAGTTCAGTTTTGTGGATATTATATAGAGGATTCAATTTAATTTGAAGGAAAGTATTAGAAAAGTCTTTTGAAAGGTGAATTTCATGAATATTTATAAAGAGTGTAGTAGAAAACCTATTGTATGAACACCCACCTAAAAGTTGCTTTACAAGAAAATGCTCTATTTTAAAGGGTGAAAAAATAAATATGAGGAAAAAAAAATGTATAATATTATTATAAATAACAAAAGGTGGTATTCACATGGAGACTCTTTTGAAGCCAAATTTAAAAACCTCTAATTTATTAGATCAGAGTGGTAAGTTTGTGAGAAAAAATATCTATCTATCTATCTATCTATCTATCTATCTATCTATCTATCTATCTATCTATCGATCGATCGATCGATCGATCGATCGATCGATCGATCTATCTATCGATCGCTGGCTGTTTTCTGAAATGACTCAGGTCCTTCAGTATGTTCAGGATGCTTTATGAGTCTGTGGTAGTCAGTGCCATCCTCTATGCTGTAGTGTGCTAGGGCAGCAGACTGAGAGTAGTTGACACCAACAAACTGAACTGCAAGGCCAGTAACATGATATTGGACAATCCTTCACACCCTCTCCATGATGTACTGGACAGACATGGGAGCACGTTCAGCAGCAGCCTCATCCCTCCATGATGCCCACAGAACATCACTGGAAATCCTACCTGTGGCTATCAAACTTTACAGCTCCTCCCTATGACACCTGGACTATTTCCTGTTCCTGTATTGTGTATATATTGTATATAGTATTGTTTAACTTTGAAGTACTTATGCTACATACTGCACTCTCTTCCATACAGGGTTTCTATATTTTTATCTTCACATTTTTTATCTTTCATATTTATATTAATCTATATTTAATGGAGCACATGTAATGTAAGTAATTTCCCATTGTGATTTTGATTTTGATAGCCCAAAGCACTTGAGTGGTAAGTAAGACATGAAAAGCACTCGCTGGTCAATTCCTTCACCACACTGTGACAGGAATGTTTGCAGTCTTGGGTGCAGTAAAGCTGTTTTCTATCATTTTTTTCCTCCTATAGTTCATTTTTTACCTTTTAGCTTCCAGAAGGCCAGGATTCCTATCAAGGAGAGAATCAGCAGGCCAATCACCAGTCCGAGGATCCACCAGTGAAACGGAGCTTTTGCTGTACTTCGCTGACCTGTACAGAGGAATACACAGATTACTTTCAGAAATACACATTTCAATACATGAAAAGACACAGAACAGTAGCTGTCTACTGTGTGTTTCTCGGTCTTCAGCCTGCCTTGTATAGCGCAAATCCAACTTTTAGTTTTAAATATACATTTCTATTGTTATTATTTTACTTACTTTTTTTTAACATAAATCATATGTGAAAAAGAAAGTTTTCACAGGACTCTGCAATCCTGTTAAAAATAAAGTACATCCCATGAATCAGTAGCTTGTAGAGCCACCTTTAGCAGCAGTAACTTCAAGCAGTTATTTCCTGATTGGCTTTATCAGTCTCTCACATCATTGTGGAGGATTATTGTCCTAGTGTTCTTTAGAACATCACTACAGTTTTCATGTGCAGCTCTTTTAACATCAGATTGAGGTATGGAAATTGACTGGGCCATTGCAACATCTTCAGTCTTTTCTTATTCAGAGATTCTGCTATAACTTTGCTGGTGTGTTTGGCCAAACTTTATCTGTCAGACAGATGGCCTCACATTTGACTCTAGAATACTTTGGTACACAGAGGTGTTCATGGTCAACTCAAAGATTGCAAGGTGCCCAGGCCCTGTGGCTGCAAAACAGGCTTAAACCAACATCCCTCCACCACCGTGCTTGACAGTGTGTCTGTGTGCTGATTTGTTGTGTTTGGTTTTCACCAAATGTGGCACTGTGCATTATGGCCAAACTTCTCAACTTTGGTCTCATTTGTCCAAAGGTTATTGTTCCAGAAGTCTTGTGGTTTGCACAGATGCAATTTTGCAAACTTAAGCTGTGCTGTCATGTTTTTTTAGAGAAAAGAAGCTTCCACCTGGGAACCCTTCCAAACAAGCCATAGTTGTTCAGTCATTTTCTAATTGTCCTGTCATGATCACTGACATTTAACATGCTGACCGAGGCCTATAGATTGTGGTATTGTGTTAACATACATCTGAATGCTCCACACCAGTAAACTGCCAAAACTTCTGCTTTTATAACTGTCCTTATACTTGCTGATGATCAATTAATCAAGTGCATTTGATGAGCAGCACCTGGCTGCTACTTACCCTCTTAATTCCTATGATTCAAACATTTTTTCCCTGGATCTGTATGATGTCATAGTAAAAGGATATCCCTAATATGGTCGTCTCAAGAACAAAGTTACTAAAGTCCAGTATCAGTCAAATTAGGATTATCTTAAACTGTGAATCATGCAAAGCTGCTCTAATAAAGGCCAAGAATAAAAATATGGAGCT
The DNA here is from genome assembly GCA_015106775.1 of Etroplus canarensis. Classification (NCBI taxonomy): domain Eukaryota; kingdom Metazoa; phylum Chordata; class Actinopteri; order Cichliformes; family Cichlidae; genus Etroplus; species Etroplus canarensis. Next base: position 9,460 of record VUQH01085912.1, on the reverse strand, counting down.
AGAAATGATCAGAACAGGTTCTATTATTCCCTGGGAGTCATAAAATATTCTGATTCTGATTCTAGTATGTTCATCAAACCAAAACATGTGAGTCTGGCATTGAAAAGGTACTCTAGTACCCTAGTAGAGTTCAAGAATAAAAAATATAAAGCTGAAAATAAGCAGAATAGCTCTCCTTTAAAATGGCATCTCTATTAGAAGACTACTGGAAAAAATTAACATACTTTATTTCTTATCTGCTTTTAAAGCCAACTAATGTAGAGCTGGGGTGCACATAAAAGCTGTTGATAAGCAGACTAAAACATTTTTGATGTGTGGATAATAAAGGTGGCTTTAGTAAAGCACCATGCTTTATCTTTACGTTGATTCTTTGCTGCCTTTTTTCAGCAGTCTTTTTTCTCTATTATGTGTAATGTTTGCAACCTCACCGTTAGGGTCACTAATGATGACATCACTATGTTCGGTGTGTGTGCTGTACAGCGTGGAGAACACGCAGGTGTATCTGCCCGTGTGCTCAGAGTGCTTGGGGTCCATGAGTCTCAGCGAGCCGTCTCCAAACTGGATCTTGAATCCGTCCAGCTCTGCATGGTTCTCCCAGGGTTGCGAAGGGAAACTCTTGCCTGACCGGCTGTCATAGGTGAAGATGTGAGAGTGGTCCTCGCCGCTGGAGAATGTCCACTTGAGGGAAGGGTTGTTCAGATATGTGGGGGCGCTGCAGGGGATGGTCAGGTCTCTCCCCTGTAATCCTTTTATTTCTACAAGAGAGCAACACACAGGAAAGGTCACTAGATAATTAGGCTTATGAATCCTCTTCAAAATATAAGAAATAAATTAAGAATATAATAACTAACACAGTACTATATGTTGTGCTTTGCTTTCCATCTTGTTTTATTTTTGTTTTGAGTGTTTTTTGTAGAATATCGACAGTAAGAAATGAAGTTAAATACATATTTTCATTTTGTGTTTTTGTATATTTTTTAGGCATCTTTTTAGCTCCGAGACCGCAACCATCTGATAATCACTTTATTCCATCTAACCCAGTTCAATACAACAGTTAGTGGTGGGCTGATTAATCCAAGTATTGATAATATCAATACCAATGTTGATATGGGTATCAGATCAATACTAGCCTGATGGGCTCAATAATCTGCTTTGCTTTTCTCCTCTACCTGTCTCATCTATCTCATTCTGTCAAGAAGTAGACCTGCCTGTGCAATTACACCCCTCACATCTACAGGCACACATGCAGTAATGGCACAGAGAGAAAGGAGCCTCATATGGGTACATTATAAAATAAATGAAAACACTGCAAAGTGCAATATGTGCTTTGAATTTTTATGGTACTGTGGAAACACTACGAATTTATTCAAGCACTTCAAGAAACACAACATGGAGCACAGCGAGCTACAGACTAAGGGCACAGAAGTGGAGGGAAAACCCTCAGAGACCCTCTGACTGAGTCATTTCAGAGAGGCAAAGAATATCCAGGGAGTTTTTACAGTGGGGAATGTCATGTTTCAGTCAGGACTCACGTTTGATAGTCATCATGAGTTAGTTAGTTTCCAAGAGCAAATGGTTATCAATTACCTATACACTATATTTAGACATTCAAATAATACATACAATCCTTTGAAGTGTGTTAAAGTAAATATTATATTGAAACTGAAAAAAATTCTCAAACCTGAAATATGAAAATGACTAAATGTAATAACCATTTGTGCAAACGGTGAAAAAGACACTATGGCATTCCAGTACATCTAAATATGCTATTAGATTAATTATTTTATTTTATCTAGATGATTCATCACGAGCTTGGCATAGTAATTATAGTAATTTTAAGTTAAAAGTATCGGTATCAATATTGATATTATATAGTGGCCCTGTATTTACTTGCTATCAGATTGCTACCAAATTTTGCAGTACCTCTAGCTAGAGTAGTTTTGGATGTGTCACAGTTAAGAACAATCCTTTGTTATTTCATATTAAGCCATACTAAGCCATCTCTCTTCTGATTGGCTGCCCAACACTAGTTGGAAAAAATTTGTACAGCATGTGGGTGAAACTTCTTTACAGTTGTATGCATTGGATGGGCATTTTAGGGATATCTCCGCTCTATTACATCACACGGAGCCAAAGCAGAAAAAAACTGCTAGGGTTAGAGCATTTAGAGTCATCTGAAGCCTGAGCTTTTGGCTTGTAATGTCAGCATCCACTGTTTTAACGGTATATACAGTATCTGACAGAGAACAAGCATAATAGAGCTAGATCATAATGGAGTCAGTTTAATTTAACAAAAGCATAGTTTGGAAGAAAGTTCAATAATGGATGCTTTTATTATTTAATAATTTTATCTGATAAATATTATTCTTTGTTTATTAACCTGCCTGCTTTCAAGTTGAGGGGCATTCAGTAGGTTGCAATTTGAAGCCTTTCCACTAGATGTCACTAAATCCTACACACTGGTCCTTTCATGACTATTCATCCACTATATTATCAATTCAATCTTAGGGATTGAGTCCATTGATATAAGTGAATTGTGGTGCAATTTCTCCAGTTTTGTGCCAAACAGTGTGGAAAACTAGTGCACAAAATGATGATGTGAGCTCCATGCAAACTTATAATCCTGGGGTGTCAAACAATGCAGCAGGGGGACAGAACTGGCCTGCCCAAGTGAGTCAGGCCCGCTGCATGGTTTTGAAGAGTGTGAAATTTACAGACACATTATTTAAACAGCACTAGTTTTCTAACTATCTCAGACTGTTCTTTATCTGTTCTGTCAATGAATGTGATGATACTTGTACTTCTTTACACTAAAACAACAAGACTTTTATCTGAGATTGGGGAGTTTTGGGGGAAACCCTGGCATCCATTACATTTTAAATGGAGCAGCACCCATTTCTAGAAATTTGACTGATTTTATGCATTGATTTGTTTTGTCTTAAAGAAACCTGGTTACAGCAGGAAGAATATGTCAGTTTAAATGAATCAACTCCCCCGAATCATACTATCAGAATCCTTGAAACACAGGCCAAGGAGGAGTGGCAGCAATCTTTAACTCTAGCTTAATGATCAACCAAATACCTAGAGAGAGTTATAATTCATTTGAAACTCTTACCACCGATCATCCTGACTGGAAAATTCAAAAGCGAGTTTTATTTGTTGTTGTCTAGTCTCCACCTGTTCCTTATTCTCTGACTTTTTATCCAATTTAGTGCTCAGTTCAGTCAAAATAATAACAGCAGGTGATTTTAACATTCATGTTTAAAAACACGACAGCCTCAAAATTGCATTTAATTCAATATTAGACTAAATTAGCTTTCATAAAATGTAAATGATCCAACTCATCCTTTCAATCACATTCTTGATTTTGTCCTGACATATGACATAGAAACTGAAAATGTAATAGTATTTCCCGAAAATCCTTTTCTGTCTGACCATTTCTTAACAAAATTTGAGTTTACAATAATGGACAATGCAACGCTGGGGAAAAAATTTCACTACAGTAGATGCTGATCAGAAAGTGCCGTGACTAAATTTAAGGAAATGATTCATCCTTCAATGCCCTGTGCCAACACAATGCAGGGCAGCCAAAACTTTACTTGCACTGAGGTTGATTATCTTGTTAATAGCCTCAGAACCTCACGATGTAGGATTCTGGATATTGTGGCTCCTCTGAGAAAGAAAGCAACAAATCAGAGAGGTTTGGCTCCCTAGTTCTCAAACACATGCCTTAAAGTGGGTAAAACATAAACTAGAGAAGAAACAGCGTTCCACTAATTTAGAACACCTTCATCTGGCCTGGAGAAAACCCTCCATAAAGCTAGGACATCTTACTATTCATCACTGATAGAAGAGAATATGAACAACTCCAGGTTTCTTTTCACCACTGTAGCCAGGCTGACAAAGAGTCAGACCTTCGTTGGGCCATGTATTCCTTTAGGTCACAGGAGTGACTATTTCTTTGCAAATAAAATTTTATCCATTATAGAAATAATTATTCGCAGTTTATCCACAGATATGCCATTAAATATGACAGTTTTGACCGCTGATGTTTGTCTGGGCTGCTTCTCTCCTGTTGACCTCTCTGAGCTAACATCAGTAATTAATTCTTCCAAACCCCTGCTTTAAAATTAAAAAAAAAAAAAACCTGTGGAAAACATTTCCTCCACATTAATCTGATTTATCTCTTCACTGATCATCCTGAGACCCTACATGTTCATATGGGGGGATTGCATTTGGCTTTTCTGCATCTTTTATTTCTTTCTGCTCAACACAGACCTGTTGCATCCCATGACTCCCAAACATCTCAGAAGGATAAATTCATCATTAATTCATGTCCTTAATAACCATTTTACATTTTGACTTCTTTCTTTTATTTGTATTTGTACTCAGATGTTTTGAATTTTAAATACACATAGAATCATAGGTGACATGTTCCAGTGGAACATGACAGAGGCATCCGTCAACTCATGAAACCATTAAAAAAAATTGTATCACCTCTCTGTCTGAGGGAAGCAGTCCAGGACTGGCCACCGTAGGAAGTGCCGACTTTACAAATGTAGATGAAGTTTGTTTGTCCGTTCAGTGTCTTGAGCCGGCTGTCAACATCATACAGACCCTTCTTGTTAGCCATTATACGTGTGACTGGTCTGAAGGCCTCAAAAGTGGGGGGTTCGGTTGTCCAGGTTACCCTAGGACGTGGGAAGACATCGTGAACGGTGCACTTCATCTCCTCGTAGCCGCTGAGTCTGGACAGCTCCAGGACCAGGCCTTGAAAGGGGGCTAGACACACACAAACACACACACATAAAGACACAGTATGCTAAATGCTTCCAAAAGCCCCTAATGATAGGCTCTAAATGTCAGGGCCCAATATAACCTGGCATTAGGTGATATTCTCATACAGATAACACTGGAACTCTGTTAACAGAGTATAAAATCATTCTCCTACAGCTGGTTTACAGGCAGATTTATTACAAAACATGTGAATGTAAGAAAAAAATTTAATTTGTGGCATTTGATGCAATATTCTGAGTCTTATTCAATAATTCATCAGTGCATTTATTAGCTATGTGCAAGCTATGAATGTCTGGAACAACATATTTGAGTTTTTAGAAATTACTTTACATTGTAAGTAATACAAGCAAAAGGTCTCTGGTTTGATTCCATGTGTGGACACAAGCCCTCTCACCATGGAGGGTTGCGTCAGGAAGTGCACAGGGTGTAAAACCTCTGCCAAATTACCAATGTGACGACCCCTTGGGGAGAATACAAGGGAGCAGCTGTACATTTTTACTTTACATGGTAAGTAAGATGAACTATCTGTGAAAAAGCAACCTGGGTGGACTGAAAATTTACTATGTTAATTCAACAACTACTTAGCTCAAACAATTTACAGTTTTATATTTGTACAACTTCAGATATCAGTCCAAACGTGTGGATTTGTACTAGTAATGCTGTACTGTTTCAACAAGGATTCAGAGTTCTACAACATGACATGTCTTGCTTGTACTGTATGACTAAACCAGAGCATCCATGACACAGCAGCTCATCCGGTTCACGATCCATCACAATTCATTGTTTATTGTAAGGCATGAAGTACAGAAAGCAAGCAATATGGTTTTTTGTCATTGGTTCGTTGTATTGTGCAAACTAACCAGTCAAGGAGGCTCACTCCCAGCCAAGACTAATTAACTAGTTCACCACCAAATAAAAGTGTTTGAGTTCAGGATTATTATGATTACATAATCAGTAGTAACCATGGTTTTAAAATGCATGGAAATATGTGAATATCTGCGCATGCCACAGCACTGACCATATTACTGATGTTAGCATAATGATGATAGGAAGGCCTGAACCTTCCTAATGTAGGAGTCACCAGTAGGACCACTCTCTGTGCCATAAATAAACCTATGACCTATGCATAGACAGACAAACACTCATTAGATGAACATTATAATCCAGGCCAATACTCTTACGAGAAGCAGTGATTCTTATGAAAATGGAAAAAGTGCCTCTAAAATGACAAGTATGAGCTTGAGCCCAGTTTGCATGAAGACCCATTGTGTGAGGGTTGTGTGTGAGTTCCACTAAAATCTGACCAACACTCTGGGAGGAGTAGCAATTCTTGTGAACTGTGGATGGGCAGACAGACATATGGATGCACAGAGGCCTGGTCATGGCATAAGCTCATTGGTCCTTTGGCTGGATGAGCTACATAAAAATGAAGTCATATGGACTGGTGACTATTTATTTCTTCTTTTATGTTAGTTTACATTCTTTAATTCACACAGATCACAGAAAAAGGTGGTCAGATCTTTTTAGACTACAATTTGATCTCACAGAGTTGCAGTGCATCTTTAAGTGAAATGGTGTATGGGGATAGCTGTTGTCAAATAGAGCACGTTTAATGCTTTAAAATGACACTACATTCTCTCTTCTAATTTTCTGGTGTTTCAGCACAACCTCCAAGTACCATAATTATCCAGTTATGTTGTTTCTTTGTCAATAAACTGAGGATAGAATATATTTAAGTATTAATTTTTTCCAGTAAATCAGCCATATTATATGATAAACATCAGAACTAAACATGCAGCTGTGATACAGTAGCATTTAAATCTAAACTCACCTTCTATCTTCACGATGACTTTTGCATCATGTTCGCCCTGCGAGGTCTGCACATGACACCTATATGTGCCTCTGTCCTTGAGACTACTCCTTCTGAGGATCAGGGTGGCATTGCCCCTGGATATCAGGGATGGGGAAATGGAGGCCCGTCCAGCGAGCTGTTCATGCTTGACATAGCGCTCTTTGCTGTCGCTGTCGCTGTCACCGTCACTGTCATCATCGTCGTCGTCATCGTCGTCGTCATCATCACTACGCTCAAATTTGTAGACCACCACGTCTTGCCTCAACCACTCAATGGTCTCCTCACTGCCAGGCTGGAAGGTGCAGGGGAGTATGCACTCCTCCGAAACAAGGCATGTCACAGTGACATCTGGAACCCAAGAGGAATAGTCAAAATGAGATCACACTGATTTTTCAAAAGTTTGACTCTGAACTGATACACTGTTAATAGTATGCCACCAGACTAGAAATCATCTTCATCATCACAAAGATGCGGCAGAGCTTCAATTTGCTCTTATTTGGTTTTCAACTTTATCTTTCAGTAACAAACAGAAATTTCTGAGGCTGTTGCATCTTTGACAGTTTGTGGATCCTGAATGCTTTGAGCTACAGTAGGTGGCTACTTAGGTATTTTTCTAGTCTTAATGCCCATTTAAACACAAACCATATTCACACAGCATTTCAATCATCACTGAAATATCAGGGTGCATTTTAGAATTCAGTACCTTGCCCAAGGATTCTTCAACATATATCTAATCACAAGCCTTCCAATACTGGATGACATGCTCCACCTCCTGAGCCATAGTTCTATCAGTAGTTGGTGTGCCCAATAGGGCAAATTTTAATTTCAGATGATATTTCTGTTTTTATGAGGACTTTCTGGTGACTAATGTGTGCAATAGATGGCTAAATAATGCCCTCCCTCCAAAACCTCATTCTGGACTCATCACCAAAAGAGTCTCCAAGCTATGGATTATCTTACTGTGTTTTCATCACATGCATAATGTTGTTTTGTCAGATGCTCTCTTGTGTTTCAACCATTATGCACAAGACATCCATCAGCATCTCATTTTCTTGGGTTGGCCCAGGGTCCTTACTTCCAATGAAGGGAAATATTAATGCCTCACCTTACCAAGACGTTTTGTATATTTCCAAATTTGTGGAAACAGTTTGGTAAAAGCCCTTTTCTGTCCTAGCCACAGTGCACAGAGCAAGTTCCATAAAGGAATGGTAGGATGCATGTGCTGTGAAAATAACTTGACTGCCCCACACAGAGCCCTGACCTCAACCCCATCGAACACCTTTAGGATGAACTAGAATGAAGCACGTCAGGGAGGGCAGGGATGTCATAAAAGTGGCCCAACACTTTTTGTCCATATGGTTTTTATAACAATCAGGGGTAAACTTTTTTAAAACCCTGTTCTGAGGCACAGGTATTAAACTTTCTTAGGCATTTTTTAAGGGTATTTTACTGTTGATTTTTTACATTCAGTTTTTATTTCCTGTTAGCTATTGAAATTGAAGTTATTGCTCTCTCCACATTCAAAGAGAGTTTCAAAATAGGTGCTCAAATAGCTGCCCTCAGGTGGTACCAAAATGGCTGCCCAGTGATGAGATTTGCTTCTGGAACAAATGGATCAGTTGTGATGGTAGGTAGGGAAATGTGCTACAGATACGATAGAAGGTACAAATGATTTCTTAGTCATTGGCTGTTGGTTCAGCAGCTGTGATTGTCTTGTGTTGGGTGAGGTTGAGGGTCAATGCTCAGACTACAGCTGTATTTATGGTTTAATCTATAGCACTATGGATATGCATACAGTAGCTTTAGTGCAGCTACTCTTTACTGCTCCAGGAAATTATTGTTAAGCTGCTCCGCGCATGAATCATTAGTGCTTCGGATATGACAGATATGTTACTAATAAACCTAAAAGAAATGCTCCAACAGCACAACCATGTTTACTCACTGCACATAGTTAATACAACACCCATTATAAGCAAGTCATAGTGCCTGTTCAGAGAGTGTAGCTGTAATTTTCAGAAATCCCTGGAAAGGCATCAAATGCAGTCAATCTTAAATTTTCTGTTATGGAAAAACATATATAAATTTAAATTAAACCATGACTATTAGATTATTAGTATATTGAAATGCTAGAAAAAGATGAAACATTTTTACACCCCTTTAAGGACCTCTTATTAGGGGTAAGACTTGGTTTTAGGGTTATAAATTAGAATTAGGTTTAGATTTAGGATTAGGGTTTGTCACTTCATTCTGATGCTTAAATTTAGGCTTAAAGAACTGTTTATCAGAGGTCATTTGCATTCTTTAAAAAGCGTGCTCAGGGACTGTATGTCTTTTCAAAACTATAATATATATATATATAACTATACCAAAGCAAAACATCAGTAGCACAGTGGCTCATCTGGCTCACAATACCTTGCAATTCACAGGTTATTGTAATATGAAGTACAGAAAGAAGTGATACATTTTTTTGTAATACGTTGGTTGTATTGCACAGAATACAGAATTAAAATCCACTGAGAAGTCAGGGAGGCTCATAAATGGTCATATCAGGACAATGGACCTAGTTCTTTACGGGTTCTAACATAGCTTAATGTGTCATTATGCCATAAATAAACCCAATGACAATATTTACGTAAAGATGGCAGAGGGACTTGTACAAACACTAATTTTATGAACATCACAATCCAGGCCAATATACTTAGGAGTAGTGATTAAACCAGCTACAGGGGCCCACAAGCCAGTGTAGTCCTAGTGCCGGTCCCAAGCCCGGGTAAATGGTGAGGGTTGCGTCAGGAAGGGCATCCAGCGTAA
>VUQH01085911.1:0-16858 GCA_015106775.1 Etroplus canarensis | reverse complement strand
TGCATGTCCTCCTTCACTACATCCATGAACCTTCTCTGTGGTCTTCCTCTTCTCCTTCTGCCTGGCAGCTCCATCTTTAACATCCTTTGTCCAATATACACACTATCCCTCCTCTGAACATATCAGAAACAATTTTAAAACAAAGACACTTTTTGGTTTTAGCTTCTCCTTAGAAACTTGTATCTGGGTCAGTCATGTGATGCCTAAAATTTCTGTCCAAAAACTCTTTTCACACATATACAAAGCACCATTCCCATATATGGGCCCACTTGAACTTCTTAAAAATGATTTATTTTTCTTACATAAACTGTCAAAACATAATGTAGTGTGACCATCTGGCCATAACTTTTGTTTTCAATTTTTTTTTTAAATTACTCTTTTAAACAGCCCTATTTGAATGTATTATCTGCCCTATTCGGCATATTTTTAAAAGCATTTTGTAGTCCTGTATAACAATGTAAAGCATTTATTATTATATTTGCACTCATTGGTCACTCCATTAAGTATACCTGTTCAACTGCTTGTTAATGTACATATCTAATCAGCCTACACATGGCAGCAACTTAATGGATTTAAAAGCAAACCAAGCAACAGAATGGGCAAGAAGGGTGATCTGAGTGACTTTGAATGTGGCACAGTTGTTGGTGTCAAATGGGCCAGTCTGATTACACCCATCTCTAGAGTTTACAGAAAACAGATTAGCTTTCCACTATTCCACAAAAGAAAAAGAAAGTATATGGTAAGCAGCAGTTCTCTGGGCAAAAATGCCTTGCTGATGCCAGAGGTAAGAATATTGGCAGAATACTTTGCGCTGATAGGAAGGCAATAGCATCTAAATTACCAATTGTTACAACAAAAGGTACACAAAAGAGCATCTCCGAATGCACAACATCTCGAACCTTGAAGCAGATGGGCTACAATAGATCAGATTGGGTGCCACTTCTGTCAGCTAAGAACAGTAAATGGAGGCTATAACTCAGACAGGGTCACCAAACTAGGAAACAGGGGATTGCAAAAGTACTTCCTATGCTGATGACTCTTGATTTCTGCTGCAACATTCGGATGGTAGGGTCAGAATTTGCTGCAAATAATATAGGCATGGCTCCACCCTGCGTTGTATAAATGGGTAAGGCTGGTGGTGGAGTAATAGTCTGGGGAATATTTTCTTGGCACACTTTGGGCCTCTTGAGACCAACTGAGCATCATTTAAACACCACAGCATATCTCAGAATTTTGCTGAGTTCTGATGGCTGCTTCTAGGAGGATAATGTGTTACAAAGCTAAAATTCTCTCATAGTAGTTTCTTGAACATGATGAAATGCCTAGAACTCAGCCAGTATGTCTCCACCTTAAATTTTACCCTGTGTGACCTTGAACTTTGACACCATAATCTTAAAATGTTATCAGATTTTCTACCCATCATAAGTATTAACTAAACAAAGTTTGGAAAAGATCCAGCAAACAAGTCAGCTCTTGTAGTGGTCCAGTTTGTAACAGACGGATGGATGCTTGAATCTCAAAAATGCTATCAGCTCTTCTAACAATAATATAAAATGTACAATTAGCTAAATAAATACAGTTGAAACCAGAAGTTTAAAAAGACAAACATTTTTTTCCTCACTGTCTAATCAGACTAAACTTTTCCTGTTTTAGGTCAGTTAGGACTGCCAAAATGATTTCTATTTGCAAAATGCTGCAACAATGAGACAGAGGATATTTTAGAGAGATTTTTATTACTTTCTTCCAAGTCAGTACACAAAGATTACTATGCCTTTAAACAATGTAGACAAGCCCAGATGATGATGACATGGCTTTGGAAGCTTCTGATAGGTTAATTGACAAGATTTGAGTAAACTGGAGGCACACCTGTGCATGCATTTTAAGGCCACACTCAAACACACTACTTCCTTGTTTGACATTATGGGAAAATCAAAAGAAATGAGCCAAGATATCACAAAGAGAATTGTGGAGCTCCACAAGTCTAGTTCATCCTTGGGTGCCATTTCCAGATGCTTGAAGGTGCCATGTTCATCTGTTCAAACAATTATCCACAGTTATAAACAACATGGGAGCCATCATACCGCTCGGGAAGGAGACGGGTTCTGTGTCCCAAAGATGAACGTATTTTGGTCCAAAATGTGCAAATCAACCCCAAAACCAAAGCTAAAGACATTGTGAAGATGATGGCTGAAGCTGGTAAGAGTGTGTCATTATCCACAGTCAAACGAGTCTTGTACCGACATGGGCTAAAAGGCCACTCAGACAGGAAGAAGCCATTACTCCAAAAGCAACATAAAAAAAAACAGATTACAGTTTGCAAACGCACACAGAGACAAAGAGCCTAATTTTTGGAGATATGTCCTATGATCTGATGAAACTAAAGTGGAACTGTTTGGCCATAATGACCATCTTGTAAACCTGAGAACACCGTCCCAACTGAAGTATGGGGGTGGCAGCATCATGTTGTGGGGCTGTTTTGCTGCAGGAGGAACTGGTGCAATTCATAAAATAGATGGCATCATGAAGAACGAACATTATGTGGAAGCAACATCTCACGCCATCAGCCAGGAAGTTAAAGCTTGAGCACAAATGGGTCTTCCAAATGGACAATGACCTTAAGCATCCCGCTAAAAAAGTCACAAAGTAGCTTAAGGACAAAGTCAATGTTGTGGAGTGGCCATCACAAAGCCCTGATCTCAATCCCATAGAAAATTTGTGGGCAGAATTGAAAGCCTACAACCTGGCTCAGCCAGTTCTGTCAGGAGGAATGGACCAGAATTCCAGCAAACTATTGAGAGAAGCTTGTGAAAGGATACCCAAAACGCTTGACCCAAGTCAGTTTAAAGTTTAAAGGCAATGCTACCAAATGCTAAGGAAATGTATGGAAACTTCTGACTTCGAAGAAAGTAATAAAAATCCCTTTAAAATATTCTCTCTCTCATTACTGCAGCATTTAGCAAACAGAAATAATTTTGGCCTAACTGAACTAAAACAGGAGAAGTTTAGTTTGATTTAATTTCAGACACTGAGGAAAAAAATGCTTGTGTTTTTACACAGGGTTTGTAAACTTTACATTTATTTGTAACCATTTTTATCCATTTTACCAGATGCCATTGCCAAGCAAAGTCAAACTCAATTGACAAAGTCAACTCTTGAAGTTAATGTTTGAAGCAATAAAAATGGCTGAATGAAAACTGCTTCAGAGAATCAGCAAAATGCCTGGTGTTGCAGGATGTTCCTGATATGCAGTGGCTAGTACCTACCAAAAGTGGCTGAAGGAGGATAGGATCATGGGCACTCAAGGGTCATCGATGCACATCGGGAATGAAGTCTTGCACATGTATCTGCATAGCAGGTAAGAGTTGCTTGCTTGTGGTCAGGCTTGGCTGTCATTTAAATGGATTGATGAAATATGGAAATAAATTTAAAATAAAGAAAAATTATCCATTTTTAAATTGGTTTTTTAAAAAAAACAAACAATCAAGTTTCCAGGCCCTGCCGAAACTTGTCTGTAAGTATGGCAGAAGTGTGGTTACTGCTTAGCTTAGCCTGTCTGGTATGAAATTGTATGAAGTCACTATACTGACCCCTGTCATGTTCTGAAAGCTTCTGCAAATGTTACATGAGTGTCATAACTGGACAATGGAGCAATGGAAGGAGGCCATATAATATGAATAACATTTTCTTTCATCATGTTGACTATTACATATGTGCATGCCATTTATCTGCAGAAGAGATGACAGCATGATGCACTATGGGAAGAAAATGAGACTCAAGAGACAATGTGACTTTGGGTGATACTGGGAAACCATTGGTCCCATTTTCATCAGAAAGTTACTCCGACACGGTCTTACAACACTGTTGCTAACAGGAGGGGCCTCTTTCAGCAGGATAATGCTCCCTCCTAAAATAAAAAAGTGATTCAGGATTAATTTGAGGATCAAGAGTTCTACATGTTAAATTCTCAGGACTTGCTGCTGTATCTGCTGCTAATGTTGTCTTGGTATCCAATACCAAAAAATACCTTTAAAAAGGTCTCATGGAGCCCATATCGCAATTGGTCAGCATCATATTAGTGGCACGAGGGGAACAACAAAATATCAAGCTTGGGGTTTAAATGTTGTCAGTGTTGCCTGCTGGTGTATTAAAGGAAATACTTTTCTTAATAATCATCATGTCAATAAACATGTTAAGTAAAATGTTTGTTCTGTGAATGTGTATTGCACTTATTTTTGTGATAAGATTTTTCTTTAAAAATGCTTGAAATCTCTCTGTTCAAATAAATTCTAATGGACTTTAATAAAGCCTGGTTTAAATCTTTTTGTATAGAATGAATTCTTTATTGCTCAATTTAAAATGATTTTTAGCAATATAATGTCATTTGGTATGATCAACAACAGAAATCCTTTTTCCAGTATATCCACTATTTCTCTTGTGCACAAGGAATCCAACTATCTTAAACCTGCTTCTCTTATTTTGTCTGCAAACTGTTCAAACTGAGCTGTGATTGATATACTTATTTCCAGACATTTGTATCCTGGTCACTCCCAGTGAAAATCTCAGCATCTTCAATTCTTCTAGTTCCACCTGCTGTCCCCCCCCCCCAGTGTCACTGTCTACAAACCATACATCACAGCAGGTCTCACTACTGCCTTACTGTTAGCCTTCTGTCACAAAGCACCTTGACACTCGTTTCCACCCACTCCAACACGCCTGCACCCTTTTCTTCACCTTGTTTGTACACTGCCCATTGCTTTGGATGGCTGACCACCGGTGTTTAAACTCATCCACCTTCACTACCGCTACTCATTGTGTCTTCACAATTCCACATGCCTCACTGTCATTCACACACATATTGGTACATGGACCAGTACTTATATAGCACTTTTGTACTGCAACTAAGCTTTCAAAAAACTTTTTACTACAAGCCTTACACACAGCACTTTATTCCATGCCTTTAAGCACATTTTAACTGTCATGCACACATTCACACTCTGATGGATGCACTGGGAGCAATTTGGGGTTCAGTTTCTTATCCAAGGACACTTCGGCATGTAGACTAGAGCAGCTAGGAATTGAGCCACCAACCTTAGAACCTTGGAAGATGACCTGTTCTACCTCCTCAACCACAGCCACCCCCAAGCTTATAGCACCTGGGATTCCTAGGGTGTCTCCCATCAAAGTACTATCCAGGCCCAACCATCCTTCGCTTCTGACATTAGACTAAGCGTGCCCAGTATTCTGTCTTGCTTCTACTGACATTCAATTCTCTTCCTTCTTAGTGCATACCTCTGTCTCTACAGATTACAACCTCATCTTTGAACATCATAATCCACAGTGACTCCTGGCCTCATCTGTCAACCTATCAATCACCACTGCAAACAAGAAGGGGTGTTGGGCCAATCACTGATGTAATCCCACTACCACCTTGAACCCTTCCGTCACTCCTACCAGACACCTCATCACTGTCAACCTGTCCATCACCACTGCAAACAAGAAGGGGCTCAGACTCAAGCCTTGATTATTTAATAAAATCAGATTAATAACAATCCAAAAGTCATGAAAGTCAAGACAAATTTGCAATAACTGACCCAACTGAGTCTAATTTGGAAAAAAAGTCCTGATTAGACTATCTACTGAGTACAGTTGATAATATAAATTTTGTGCATGATTACAGATAGGAGTACAACAAGAATTAATCAAATAATAAAAATCTTTTTTTGAATTTATCCAATTATGATGAAGCAGTCAGGACTACAGAGACCCCTTTGTCTTAAATTGAAAGATCATGCAGGTTACCCTTATGAACTGCTACAAACCCCCCCAAAAAAACTATCCACTAAAAATTAACTATTTACAGGAAGATGTCCAATTACTCTTACTGTCACACATCAGAGGTGTGCATTCCTTGTTACTTGTGCTACTACTATTGGAAATCAGTCTCATGTTCCTTTTATCACAAGGGTTAATTTTCTTCTGTTTTCTTTTCCCATTTATTTATTTTTACAAAGCGAGCCGAGTGCACTCAAAACACATTGAGCCAGTCTGAGCCGGTTTGTAACCCCAGGGTATGGAATTATCTCTTAATATGTAGCCGTTAGTGGTCAAGACGTCACACACAGTAAGACAGCCAGAAAAAAAGAGGGTGGGAGGTGAGGAGGAGCCGCTGTGTTTTCAGAGCCGAATGAGGAAAATCTCTTTTTTAAGAGCTGGCCCTGTGACAAGAAAAGACTGAGTGTAGAACTTCAGACCACAGGGTGGGGCATACACCGTTCCACCAGCCAAATGAAAGAAAAAAAAAAGCAAGGATGAGATATTTAGTCAAAGTAAGGCACAGATGGCTCAAAATGGGACTGACTGTGGCAGCCAGGAGGAGTAGCAACATATAGCAGAGACAGAAATACACAAAAGACAATGGAATACATGAGAGGATCTCACAGAATATGCTAAAATGCAATACATTTCCACTTCACATAACAGTTATTCCTAGATATTTTAGAGCTAATCATTGCTAGATGCTGGTGGCTGGTGACTGTTGACATATGGAACAGAAACTATTTTTAGGCACATATATTCCAGATTTGAGACTGGAATGAAAAGAACTGAATAACATCAGCACAATGTGTGTACGCATTTCCAAATTTATGAACACTTTAGAAGCCTTTTGATAGCAATTTTTAAAAGCAGCTTGGCTGGGTCGATACGGAAAACAATTATCTCAACATTATTTTTCATATTGGTCACTACTCACACACACACACGTCAAAATATTTTCTTTTCACCCCTAAGTGAGACGTGAACAGAGCCTAAGATTAATTTTGATTTGAATATCACTTATTGTCTGTCAGAAGTTAAAAATAATATGTATTGTACAGCATTATACAGCTGTATTTCAAATAAATAAAATGGGTATATATAATAAACTAAATTCTAGAAGACCAAGAAGTTTTACAGGAGAACATTAAAGTTTTTTGTCAAGTCCAACTGAAACTAATGCTAAATACCTTAATGCTAAAATTCTAAAATTACACTCCTAAAGTCTTCAAGTTTTACAATGAAACATTCTTTGGTCAGTTCGAAGTAAATTAAGTAGGTGTTCATACAAAATGAAATTTCAAATAAATTATTTCTGTACTGTATCCTCTTTCCTTTGTTTTCCCAACTATTGAAAACTAGTGGAAATCTATACAAACCCACAACAGACAAAAACAGTCTGTCTATATCCTGATTTCAGTCCCCTGGTTGAAAGGGTTTCTGTCAGTCCTAAAGTCATGACTTCACCTGTTTGGTATTCATGAAAGTACACAGTTTGAAGACATTTGCTTTACAAATTCCAATCTTGTGAATGAAGTGGGCAGAGAGGCTTATATATGGTTCAGATGTGCAAGTGGACCAAAAATCATATGTGGAAGTGAAGCCTGACACACTTTTCAGCTCCTCTGAAAAGGAGTCTGTCTCCGCACCCGGCTGGGAAGTACCATTTGAGAGAAATGGTAATGAGGGTTAACTGCTTTAACTTAAATCTGATATTGTCCACCATGCTTACCAGCATCATGTTTTTTTAAATAACCAAAATATCTCAACAGTACCAAATTCCGCAGACCCTTCTATTTGATAATGCCCTTGTCCTTAAAGCCTTGGGCTTTGTCTGTTGCTGTGTCTGCTTTGGCAACACAGTTGCTCGAGTTTTGTGTCATGCTTTTGTCTTTTATCTCATTCCTTCTCCTGACATAACAGTGTGCACGACCCAGTACTCCAAACATCAACACATCTGCTGCTGGTTGGTTCAAGTGGCACTATTCTCATAATTTGCTTTTGTGTTGTCTGTCAAAATACAAACAACATGAGTTCCATCAACATAATATCGACCATATCCTATATTTTTCAAACAAAGAAATGTTATTCGTGATAGTTGTTGATATTGTTTTATCGTCCATCCCTAAATACAGTATAAATTTACTTTGTTTCTTTGTAAAGAAAAATCCTGACAATCAAAATGTTGCTTGTTTTTATTACATCTGCAGAAATTGCATAATTCATGTGAAACAAAGCATTTACAGCCTAAGATTTTTTAGTCAGTTTGCAATTTATTTTGAGTTAGATTTTTTAATAGTAAAAAAGCAGCATTGTCCAGTAACCAAGAGCATTTCATACTGAAACATGTTTGAGTAACAGAAGGTCCTTTTACCTGATGCAGGAGTGAAGATATTACATTTAAGCAAATTTATGAATTAAAATGTTTAAAAACCATATGCTTTCAGTTACAGTCCTTAGTAAAAATCTTTGGAACCAGTCTATATTGTAATCAACAGGTCTGACTTAGAAAAAAAAGCAACTCACTTTAAAGACTACTTCTACTTTCAGAGCTCTGTAAAAATAACTAGTAAAATTTAATCTCAAGTTTATCAATCTAATCCAGAAATAAAGACCTGTCATCTGCAACTAAAAAATGCTCCTCAGTCCAGGCAAATTTTATCTCATGTGCTCTTCCACAAGTGCCACTTAAAGAAAAGTTGGGCTATTTTCCAAAATAAAAGTAATAATAAAACAATCTGTGATATGTTAATTCATGTGAACCTCTATTTGACAGAAAAAGTACAAAAATATTTTTAACATCTCTACTGATTTAATGAATTGTATTTTCTAAATACACAGAAATTTAGAATTTGATGGCTGCAAGACACTCAACGGAAGTTGGGACAGAGGCATGTTTACCATTCTGTCGCCTCATTTTTCACCTTTTATTAACAGTTTTGGAACTGAGGATACTAACTGTTGTAGTTCTGCAACTGGAAATGTATTCAATTCATGCATGATAAAACACTTTGGGTGCTCAGCAGCATATTGTCAAAATTGTCTGAGTCTTCTATTCAGGAGGTTACAACAAATATTTTAAACAGGAGATAGATTCTGACTGACCTGCTGCCAGTCAAGCACATACACTATGTCTACAATTCCACACATCTGTAGCTTATGCAGAATGTGGTCTAGCATTGTTGAAATAAGCATGGATGCAGGCAATGATGCACCCCCATACCATCACAGATGCTGGCTTTTGCACCTTTCGCTGATAACAATTTTCATCTTTGGCATAGAGAACTTGACACCAGTTTTTTTTCTCCCATGAAAACAAGCTAGTATAGACTCTGACCACATCACACACTTACACAGTCTTTCAATCAATGTGGGATGAGCTTGGGCCCAGACAACTTGTCATAATGTCTGCATAGAGTTGATGCAGAAATTGGTATTACACAGTTTTAAGCAGAATTTCTGGGTGTTGTGTGAACTTTAAGTGACAAGAGAACATAGGGTGACCTATATAAATAGTGGAAGCTGCACTCAGTTGACTATATCTTATGGAGAAGGTGTAAACTGAAAGAGAAGACTGTAAGGTGGTGTCAGGGCATATAGAATGCAGTAAGGCCACATCAGATGGTGGTCTGTAGGAGGACTTTGGAAATGAAGAAGCAGAAGAGAGTGAAGGCAGAGCCAAGGATTATATGGTGGAAGTTAAAGAAGGAAGAGTTAGGCTGAGTGGTGGAGAAGAGTACAGCTAAATTGGCGAGGAAAATGGTCAGAAGATCAGGAAGAGTAAGGACAAAATGAGAGCAGCTATGAGGAGGATGAAGAGGGGAAAGGCAGTTGCTACATACCTATGGAAGTATGGCAATGTCTAGAAGAGAGGGCAGTGGACTTTTATACCAGATTGTTTAACATGATCTTGAAGAGCAAGAGGATGCCTGAGGAATAGAGAAGGCATGCACTGGCACCCATCTCTAAGAACAAGCGTGACACACAGAGCTGTAGTAACTACAGAGGTATAATGTTGATTAGTCATATGGTGAAGATATGAGAAAGAGTTGTTGAAGCTAGGTTAAGAAGAGGTAGCAATCAGTGAACAGTAGTATGGTTACATGCCTAGAAAGAGTACTACAGATGCAATGTTTGCTTTGAGAGTGTTGATGGAGAAGTATAGCGAAGGTCAGAAGGAGCTGCACTGTGTCTTTGTGGATCTTGAGAAAGCATATGTTAGGGTACCTATAAAAAAAACTGTTATATTACATGATGAAATCAGGAGTGGCAGAGAAGTATGTCAGGGTGGTGCAGGCCATTTATGAGAACAGCTTAAAAAAGTGTGAGGTAGAAGTAACAGATGTGTTCAAGGTGGGGTGGAATTACATCAGGGATTGACTCTGAGCCCTCTCTTTTTTGCAGCGGTGTTGGACATTGACAGACTTGGTCATTCAGGAGTCTCTGTGGACTATGATGTTTGCAGACAACATTATGATCTGTAGTGAGAGTAGAGAGCAGGGGGAAGAGAGTCTAGATAGGTAGAGCACTAGTGAGAAGAGGAATGATGGTCAGTAGAAGCAAGACAGAAGGTATGTGTGTGAATGAGAGTGAGGCAGCTGGAATTGTGAAGATCCAAGGAATACAGGCAGGTAAGGTGGATGAGTTTGGCTGGTCAACCATCGAAATTAACAGTGTGTAAGAAAGGTAAAAAAGTGTGCAGGCATGTTGGAGTGGGTGGAGACAAGTGACAAGGAATTATGTGTGACAGAGGGATAGTAGCTAGAGTAAAAGGGAAGGTTTACAAGATGGTAGTTTAAGGTTTTTACCTGAAACCTGCCAGTGTTATTTATTTATAGTCTAATGTAGGTGTCTATTTGAAGACAGAAAGACAGGAGGCAGAACTGGAGGTAGTGTTGTTGAAGATGCTGAGATTTTCATTGGGAGTGACCAGGATGGACAGCAATAAGAAATGAGTACATCAGGGGGACAGGTCAAATTGAGCATTTTAGAGACAAAGCAAGAGTAGCAAAGGAGGGATAGTTTTGGACTATGCAGAGGAGAGATGGTGAATATATTAGAGAAAGGATGTAGAAGATGAGGGTGACGACTGAAGGAATGGATGAATCAAAATCCTTTGTTAATCCCAGGGGGAAATGTACCACAGAGATGGTACATGAATGCAATAAAAGTGTGACATGGGGAGATGCAAGGGACAGGGTGAGATGGAGGCAGATGATCCACTGTAGTAACCCCTAAAGGGAGCAGTGGGAAAAAAAACACCACTCCTGAAATTAAAGGAGGACTTGCTTATTTATCAGCTGCAGAGCTTAGAATAGTCTATAATTCCAAAGGACCAAAGAAAAAGTTAAAATTCTGATCAGGTATTCAGGAATTTTGGTACTCTGTGTTTATTGATACTGACCATAGCACAATGTACAATTCAAACAAGCCGACACACGTGACAGTAAAGCATTAACAACTTTCAACTCTCTCCTGACTAACCAATATCCTGCAACTTGGCTTCAGATTAAAACCAAGAATTTAATCATAGCATTAGATGATGGAATAAGAACTTTATTACCTAGCTTAGTTTATCTTTTAGTATCAATTTTAAAATGTTATTGATTACTTTGAAAGCATTGACCAGGTTCCTTGATATACAAAGGAGCTTCTATACTTTAATAAAGCACCCTACACACACTGATTTTCAGGCTAGGGCCTCTTGGCCCTCCCAGACAAGACAAATGGGATTTAAATTTTGATGTTAGAGCACCGAGGTTCTGAATCAACCAGTTAGACAAGAAAAGACTAAAAGAGTCTTTGTTGTACCCTAAAGTGTGACAATAGAAAAAAAGACAATTTTGGATTCACATTGTGAGTGCATTTGAAAGAGGACCTGGTTGTCTTCCTGGTCCACTTTAGCCCTAATAGTGTCTCAAACCAATTTTATTTTTTTCATTTCTTCATTACACTGGATACATGACTTGATATTTTTCCAGATTAAAAAAAATGCACTAAGACACTCCCAAGCCAGCCAAGAGATACATCTCCAGCACGTCCAGGGTCTTCCCTGGGACCACCACCCAGTAGGAAATGCCCGAAACACCTCACTTAGGAGGTACCCAGGAGGTATCCTACTCAGTCACCCAACCCACCTCAACTGATTCCTTTCAATGTGATGGAGTGGTGATTCTACTCTCAGCCCCTCTCAAAATAACTGAGCTCCTTACCCCGTCTCCAAGGGAGAGTTCCACCACTTGAATCTGATCTCATTCTTAGTCTCAGTCAATAAACAGAAGCCACAGTTGGAAGTAGGAACATAGATCGACCGGTAAATCAAGAGCTTCACTTTCACACTCAGCTCTCTCTTTACCCACAACAAATTGGTACAGCATCTGCATTACTGCAGCTGCACCAGTCCATCTGTCAATCTCCTGCTCCCCTCACTCGTGAATACGATCCTCCACTTGAGGGAGCAATTTGTGCCTGCTGTGGAATAAGTCATGATTCTCAGCTCTTCAGCTGAGAACCAAAGCCTACATGAGTCACCACCTTATCATTGTGGATGGGATCCCAGCAAGTATGCTGAAGGTGGCAATTTGCCCCGGTAGGGGCCCAAGAAAAATAGATCCTAAGTGAGGTGTCTGACAGAATGATTCAGAAAACCCCTATGATGAAAAACAAGGGGCTCCAGTACCCGGCTAAAGACAGATATTTGGTGCTGTGTGGGCGGCAGTAAGATCTATAGGGTTTTGGTGTTGTATGGATGACAGTCAGGGGTGGAGGCCCTGACAGTCCAATCCCTGGCCGCCAAGACTGGCATTTGATTCAGTCTTACTGAATAATATGGAAAGTAGTTTATAATAAGCTCTATCTCAACCAAATAAAATAGAGCACAATTAAATGTATTTATTGTTGCCAGGCTAGCCATTTTTTTTTTTTTTTAAAAGGTTACCTCCTAAAGAAAACATCCATGAATGAAAAAAAGGTAATGAAAATTACTGATTTGCCGTTATGTATACCAAGTCATCCAGAGGAGGTGAGGGGATAAAAAAGGCAATCAGGTATCATAAGGTATAGTCCCAGCCCTATTATCATACCTTAATCAAACTGCTGGTTAAAGGTTTTTTCTTTGATAAGTATTAGATTTATAGAACTAATCTCTAGGTCTTTTACATCAGCATAAGTATTGAAACACTGATAGGATTGTCTTCATTGTGTTACTTGCCCCTTCACTTAGGCTCAAATCCATTTGTTGCCAAGAAGGTACACAGTGACCCAAAATGATCAGTAATATCCTTCAAATAAACTAAACCTAAAATAAGCCTGTTTTGAAAACGTAAGTAGTAGAAAGTAGAGATATGTGTGTTCAAATATAGAAAATAAAGCAAAACTTGTGCCTTTGGTTTGTCTTTAGAAACTGAAAAATGTGTTCTATTGGTCTGAGATCGGGTGACTGGCTTGGCCATTGAGGAATATCCCTTTTTTTTTCCCCCTGATGAAACTCCTGGGGTTCTTTTACAGCAAGCTTTGGGTCATTATCCATTTGCACTGTGAAGCACCATCCAATCAGTTTTATGGCATTTGATTAAATCTGATGAGAGAATCCTGTACACACCAGACTTCATCCTGCTAGTTTTATCGGTCACATCATCAATATTTATTAGTGATCCATTTCCACTGGCAACCATACATGCCCAACATTGCCTCTACCAGTTTGACAGAGGATATACTATACTTCAAACTGGGCTGGGCAATATAATTTTAATCTCATATCCCGATATGTCATCTCATAACACAATATAGTACATTTTAAGTAAATTCAGTGAATATTTTATATCATGACTACATGGAAAGGACTATTTCGTTTTTTACATTTGGAATTATATACTAAGAATTGAATGGTCCTAATTAATATGTGATTATTTTTCTCCTTTTATTTAGAACTTCTGGGCAGACATTTAAGAATTAATATATAAAATTAGAATCAAAATACTTAATCCCAGGAAGAGAATGTACTTGAATTACAGATGCTCAGTTAAATTTAAATATGATATAATGAACAAAGATAAAATTATACATCAACCCCATATGAAAAAGTGCAATGTGCAACATAAATACTACAATGTTAAATAATATTATAAACAATATATACAAGATATGGCAATAAAGTACACCAAGTGTCATAGGGAGAAGTTGCAAGGTGTTAATGTATTAAAATATAAAACACTTTTCTCAAATAAATTAATACAGGCCTAATAAATGTGTAAAAAATACAAAGTGTAAACACTGAACTTTTCAAGTTTGAGCTAAAGGACTCCGTAAACTAATCTGACACTTTGTGTGCGCAACATTATACACGTAACAAAGTGCAGCACAGTTCAGCAACATTTAAACATATTTTCTTACCAAACAATGTGATTAATGGTTTTGAAAAGCACTTAAATACACATATAGTATTTATATGTTAAACTGATTAGTAAAATAGTGGTTGGGAACATCCCTAGTAAACAGTGCGTTTTAAGGAATCACAAAATGTCAAACAATGTTTTCATTTCATAATATCACATTGCCCTATCAGCAATATAAAGCAAACACTTTCATTTATTGTACCAAGCTGGCGTGAATGAACAATTAAAAGTTTCTATTCCAAAATGTCTACCAGGAAAGACAAAAGGCAGCTTGCTGGAGAGGCTTTTTATATGCAGTAAATGTATTAAACCAGTGGCAGCAGGAGGAGTGGCAGACTGTAGCCACTTTTCTAAGCCGCTTTCTGATTCAGAACCAGTAGGCAATGAAGTGCTGGCTAACGTCAGGATCCTTTCCTGTACTCTTTTATAAACAGCTGGTTTACCCAAAATTTGTTTCTATGCCATTGTGAAATCTAGCTACGTTGAATGATGCACCATTGCACATTTTTTATTTAGCATTTTGCACTTGATGTGGTGGGCTGATGTCTGCCTTTTGCAACAGGGGTGCTGCAGCACATGTAGCACCCCTACTTCCCACGACCTCGGGTGCGTGTGTGGGAATGGCTGTATGCTGCCATTGACACGCCACCCTCCTACATCAGCAATCACTGGTTGTTTTAGTAGATTCATGAATCTGCACTGAACTGACACTGCACATATGTCGTAGCTACAAACCCTTCTGAAACCAAACGCCATCACCTGACGTGCATCTCTCGAGAAATTAAACTACGTCAGCTCAATGTAAACCATGCACAGGTATGAATGCTAGCGACAACCACTTATGTAGGCTGTGTTGTAGGCCCTATAGAGACTCTCCACTCAGACAGATAGACGGCTCTCTTTATTGATCCCTCGGGTGGTTCCCTTCAGACTAAAGGTGGTCAATTAGAAAATTAACATATCCCCCAACCCTAAATTCCTATGAAAATCTAAATTTGAAAAAAAAAAAAGTAATGCAGAGAATGTGCCTTAAGAAAATGGCATACATTAGTGTTGGAACTACAGATAAGCAAACCTCTAGTCACAAGATAATTTACCTTCATTTTGCCACCGAATAAAAAAAATCCCTCCAAACAACATTAATTAAAACACTGCAATCCTCAACACTGCTCTGGTACTGGATTAAAATCTCTGCCTTTTTTGTTCCTTCAATATGAACCAAAACATCAAAAAAATCTATTTTTTGTTTTATTTGTGAATAGATTAAAAATCCCAAAAGAATTGTGTCTGAGAATCTTTCACCACTAATATTGCGTAATAAGTCCGAAAATCTCTGTATGTGCCCATGTATATATACACAGTCTTCTATTCTGACAACTGTTTATTCGATCCACTTCAAACTTGGTGGTTGTGCTAGTGGGGATCCAAGCAATGCCAAGTTTGAGGTTGCTTGGCTGTCTGGTTCTAATGTTTTGGCTAATGATTGTTTTCTGTTACCAGCCTTTACCCTGGGTTGTCTACTGCCTGCTCTGATCTGTGTGTGGGGAGAAGTCTGCACACGCACATGAAAACACACATATGCTTGTATGCCTTTTACAGGACATTTACTCACACTAAGGCATTCCCAAGTCTGCTCCTTTAAAACTTAAGCTTTTTCATCCTCACTTTTTCAAATTGCTTCAGAAGCCTTGGAAACTGGTTAACATTCTTGAAATTTTACTCACTTCAAATCTTTCCAAATCTCAAACAACACAAACACACTTGGTGAAACAAGTAGGACAGTGCAGAACTAGCATAGCTATTCTTAAACGTATCCTTATAGTTGTCCTGTTTTTATAACAGTAACGTAAATAATACTATAAAAACGGTAGAAGAAGCACAGTTCTACAACACTTTGATGTAAAAAAAACGAACAGCTGTATGTTGGCTGTGTCATGAAAACCATGCAACAGCATGGACATGTATCCACATCATGGAAAGGTGTGTGGACGTTAGCCTGCAAGACAGAAGGGCTACCGCTTCTAGCACTAACTAACTAGCTGACACTGTGTGTGCGTGTACAAAATTATATATAGAGCAAAGTGCGACACATTCCAGTGATGCTTAAAGCACAATTACTAAAGAATGTGATTAATAATTTCAAATGCTCTTAAAATACCCTTACGATATTTTTATGGCCAATGTTTAATCATATTTGCTTGCATTCAGCTTTGACTGTTTTCTGACTTTTAGAATAGTCAACTAGTTTGATTCTCTCTCTTGAATAAAAAACTAGTACATTTTTGACATACTATGGATGATAGGTCATTTAGCACTCACAAAAAACAGTTGTTTGCCTGTGAGGAGTTTAGGGGTCATCTGCCAATTGCTGTTACAGCAGGCCCTTTACATCAGACGAACATGGGCATACGCATCAATTTGTATGTCTCGGCTGCTCCCCCTGTATTCTCCACCAAGGGGTCACCACAGCAGATTAATCCAGATTGGTAATTTGGCAGAGGTTTTTAGGCCGGATAGCCTTTCTGACACAACCCTTCATGGTGAGAGAGGCTTGTGCCGCCACCTGGAATCAAACCAGGGACCTTTTGCTTGTAAAGTCCCTGTCACACCATGACGATTAAACAAGCGTATGCCAACGCAGGAAAAAAAAA